>JAJOOR010009445.1:0-47976 GCA_036250505.1 Solanum acaule
GCTAGGTCAGATATTTCAGTTATTCAGTTATACATGCCTCAGTTATTAATGCATCAATATCAGTTTAATTGTTGCATTCTCAGTTTGCATGTTCAATTCGAGCTATCCAGTAACTTACATAAATTCAGTCATAATGTGTTAAGTATTTAATCCATTGGGAGTACCATAATACTGAGTTGGACTAGGGTTCAACGTACCTAAATAGTCCCAAAACTACTAGCCACATAGGTTGTAAGTCCCATCTGTGGGCATCATTTTAGTGATCACGCCATCATGCCTCTATACCTCTGGCAGGGTATATTGGGTCCTCTTGATGGGGCGTATACATCGAACTCCATATTTAGCTCATGTGGTTTTATTATCGGTCATTAGTAGCTCCCACAGTTCAATTAGACTCTATTGCATTGACCACATTTACAGTTCATTCAGTATTCAGTCAGAATGCTATAAGTTGGTCATTGCATTCAGTAAGTTCAGATTCAGTATCTCATCTTATGCATATTATTTCATTGCTTTGTTCAGTTATATGTTATTTCAGCTTTACTCTATCCTGCATGCTCAGTACCTTTCAAGTACTGACACATAGGTGCGCTACATCTTCTCATGATGTAGGTTCAGGTTCTCAGCATCCAAATCACAGCTTAGATCGGTTCCTGATCTCCAGATCACCAGAATCAGTGGTGAGTCCTCATTCTCCGAGGATAATAGTCATGAGTTTCTTTTTAGTATTTTTAGTCCTTTAGTTTCAGTTTTGCTAGACTTAGCTGGGGCCTGTCCCAACATTTTTAGTTAGTTAGAGGCTATTTTCAGACATAGTTAGATTTATCTTAGTATTGAGTTAATATCTTCTTTGTATTAAACTCATCAACTATCATTTATCTTAGTTATAGTATATGGATATTCCCTATCTTTTCAGATTTATTTATAATTTACCTTCCGCATCAGTTTATTATCTTTAGTATGCTCATGATCATGCCAGCAGGGTTAGCATGGGATCACTTGTGGTCCTAGGTCCCATGTCCGCGTCTCGGGGGTAGTCTTGGGGAGTGACAGGGGAGGTCCAACCTCGACCCACGACCCCTACCTATGGGGAGTGGGTCCACCCACGGTTCGTGGGTGCCCATTCGTAGGTGCTTGCTGTTTTAACTGCTTTTTGGGGCTTCTCTTGGGTCCTCCTCAAGGACCCATGGTTGGTCCTTGGGAAGTCATCCCTTGACGTTGAAACCCAAAAACACTTATACTAATCAACAAAGTTTAGTTTACGACTATATTCATTACATTAAACCCGAATAGGCTACTAGTTTTACGTTAGGCTCTAGTTTAGTCTTACTAGTGACACCGGGTGTTACATTATCTCCCCCTTGGGAATATTCATCCTCAAATGATGATTTAGGCACCTCAGGAGATTAAAGAGTCAAGACTAGCAGCCCATCTTGCATAAAACATCAAAATAATGCACAACGAAAAGATATACTATTCACTATTCAAAGGAGGAAACTTCAACTCCATTTCAAAGATAATCAATGCAACATAAGGTAGTAGAACTACATTCACCAACCCAAAATGCATGAAATTTAACACTTCTCATGTTCATAAGAGGAACTACCTTCTCCATCAAAAGCATGCTCAACACAACATCATGGAGCCAATATGCCATCTCATAAAAACATAATAAAACGTGTTCATCAACACAACTCATGAAGTCAAATATGCAACATCATACTAAAATGCCCAACAACATGAGAAAATGCATAAATCATGAAAAATAATTTTATCACTAAACATGAATTTCATCAAGAACATGCATAACATAAGGAAATCATATAAAGCTCATATAGCACACATGGCTCCTAAAACACCAAACTCAAGAGAAACTACTTACCTCAAGCTTGGTTAGGAGTAGAAGGAAAAATATGAGGATAACGGGACTTCATATCAGCCTGGGCCTCCCATGTAGCACCCTCAACTAAATGATTCCTCCATAAAACCTTCACGGAAGCTACTTCCTTATTTTTCAACCTTTTAGTTGCCGATCTAAGATCTCTACCGAAATCTCTTCATATGAAAGACTCTCTTCAACTCCCAAACCTTCTAAAGGAATGATGGATACCGGTTCACCAATACACTTCTTAAGCATAGAAACATGAAATACCGGGTGAACCGGAGCCAATTCATTTGGCATGTCAAACTCATAGGAAACTTTCCCAATACGCTTCAAAATTTAATAAGGGCCCACATACTAGGGACTAAGTTTCCCTTTCTTGCCAAACCTCATCACACCTTTCATAGGTGAGATTTTCAAATAGACCCAATCATTGACTTCAAATTCTAGATCCCTCCTTCTAACATCGGCATAAGACTTTTGCCGACTTTGGGTTGTCATCAACCTCTCCCTAATGAGTTGGACCTTTTCAATGGCCTCAAACACTAGTTGGGGACCAATTAGAGCAAATTTACCTACCTCAAACCAACCAACTAGAGATCGACACCTCCTACCATACAATGCTTCAAAAGGAGCCATGGCAATAATTGAGTGGTAACTATTATTTTAGGAAAACTGTATCAACGGTAGATGGTCATCCCAATTACCCTTGAAGGCAATAACACATGCCCTCAACATATCCTCTAAGGTTTGGATGGTACATTCCGCTTGACCATTGGTTTGAGGATGAAAAGTCGTGCTAAGCTTAATCTTTGTACCAAGCCCTTTTTGGAATGCCTTCCAAAAGTGTGAAGTAAATTGAGTACCTCGATCCGAAATGATAGATAAAGGAACTCCATGCAACTTCACTATCTCCTTGATGTATAATTTGGCATAGTCTTCCGTTGAAATGGAAACCTTGACGAGAATAAAGTGGGCGGATTTTGTCATTCTATAAACAATGACCCAAATAGAGTCATGTTGCCTTCGGGTACGAGGCAAACCTATAATAAAATCCATATTCACATCCTCCCACTTCTAAGTGGGAATATCTATATATTGAGACAAGCCTCTCGATCTTAGGTGTTTCACCTTCACTTGTTGACAATTCGGACATTTGGCTACAAAACCTGCTATATCTTTCTCCATATCATTCCACCAATAGACTTCCAGTAAGCCATAGTACATCTTGGTGGCTCCCGGATGAATAGAATACCGCGAATCATGATCTTCGTCTAAAATTTTCTCTCTCAAGCCATCAATATTCGGAACACATAATCGACCTTGGTACCTAAGCACCCCATCTCCCCCTTGGGAGAAAGCCTTTACAGACTTGTTTAGTACTGACTCTTTCAATTTAACTAGAATAGGATCAAGGTCTTGCTTTGCCTTTACTTCCATTACAAAGGACGATTCGAAACCATTATGGACCGTGACACCACCATTGGTAGAATCCACTAGTTGGACACCTAATCGGGCCAACCTATGAACATCACGAACTAAATCCTTCTTCTCATCTTCTACATAGGCCACACTACCCATGGACAAATGACTTAGGGCATCCGCAACTACATTGGCTTTGCCGGGGTGGTAAATGACACTCATGTCATAATCCTTCAAAAGTTCTAACTACCTTATTTGTCGGAGATTCAAGTCTTTTTGGGTAAAAACATATTGAAGACTTTTATGATCGGTGAACATATCAACATGTACCCCATATAAGTAATGTCTCCATATTTCCAAAGCAAATACTACCGCCGCCAATTTGTGATCATTAGTCGGATAGTTTTTCTCATGTACCTTGAGTTGCCTTGAAGCATAAGCAATTACTTTCCTATGTTGCATGAGGACACACCCTAAACCCACTTTAGAGGCGTCAAAATATACAACAAAACCATCGGTACCCTCCGATAAGGTCAATATCGGAGCGGATATAAGCCTATCTTTCAATTCTTGGAAGCTTTTCTCACAAGCCTCTGACTACACAAATTTAGCATTCTTTTGAGTTAAGGCCATCAAAGGACAAGCAATAGAGGAAAACCCCTCAACAAACCTCTTATAGTAGCCGACCAAACCCAAAAAGCTTCTAATATCGGTTGGTGATAGAGGTCTAGTCCAACTCTTGACCGAGTCCGTCTTCTGTGGATCTACCTCTATACCCTTGCTTGACACAATGTGACCTAGGAATGCCACAGACCTTAGCCAAAACTCGCATTTACTAAACTTTGCGAATAATTGATGATCCTTGAGGACTTGCACCACAACTCTCAAATGGTCCATATGGTCACTCTCACTTCTAGAATAGATCAAAATATCGTCGATAAACACAATGACGAACATGTTGAGATATTTCTGGAAAACCTATTCATAAGGTCCATAAATGCCGCTGGGGCATTAGTTAGGCCAAATGACATCACAAGGAACTCATAGTGCCTTACCTAGTTCGGAAGGCCGTCTTGGGAATATCAACATCCCTCACCCCTAATTGGTGATAACCCAAACGTAGATCAATCTTGGAAAAATAGCTTGCCCCTTGAAGTTGGTCAAGTAAGTCATCAATTCTAGGAAGTGGATACTTGTTTTTAATGGTCACCTTGTCCAATTGGCGTTAATCAATACACATTCTAAGATTCCATCCTTCTTTCTAACAAACAATACCAGAGCACCCCAAGGAGAGATGCTTGGTTGAATAAAACCATTGTCTAGCAAATCCTTTAGTTGCTCTTTTAGCTCTTTCAACTCCATCGGAGCCATTCTATAAGGAAGAATAGAGATAGGTTGTGTGTCCGGGATAAGGTCAATACCAAAATCTATTTCCCGTTCAGGAGGAATACCGGGTAAATCATCGGGAAAAACTTCTGGAAACTCATTCACTATCAGAACTGATTCTAGAGGAGGGGTTTTGGATTCAACATCCTTCACCCTAACAAGATGGTAAATGCACCCTTTGGAGATCATTTTCCTAGATTTAAGACAAGAAACAAATTGACCTCTAGGCATTAAATTTCCACTCTAAAATAGGCTCATTCAAAAATCAAAATTTGACCACCCGAATTCTACAATCAATAGAAGCATAACATGCATGCAACCAATCCATACCAAGAATCACATCATAATCTAACATGTCAAGTTCTACTAAGTCTACAAGAGTAACTCTATGGGACAAAGAAATGGGACATCTTCTATACAACCTCTTAGCCACCACGGAGTCACTCACCGGGGTAGAAACCTAAAAAGGTTCTAGTAACTCTTTCGGAGGAACATCAAACCTCATTGCCACATAAGGCATCACAAAAGATAGAGTGACACTGAGATCTAATAATGCATAAACATTAATAAGAAAAACTTGCAACATACTGGTAACCACATCCGGGGAGCTCTCTTGGTCACCTCGAGCTTGAAGAGCATAAAAGTTGTTTTTATTGGGATCATCAAAATTTAAACCACTTGGAGGAGTTTGCTTGTTCTCTCTTCCTTGACCCTTGAGCATGGGACAATCTCTCATCATATGACCACTCTTCCCACACCCATAGCAACCATCCGTGCTAGCAAGACACTTACCCTAATGTTTTTTACCACACTTAGCACATGTAGACCTCACCATAGAAGATCCACCACCATTGCCTCCTTGAGGCTTAGGTCTAGACACCTTATCTTTGTTGGCCCTCGGCGCACTAGAAGTTCCTTGGTTGGAGAACTTTCTCTTGAACCTTGGTCTACCTTGACCCTCAGATTTACCTTTGGAAAAATTCCCATCATCGGGTTTATCCCTCTTTACTTCACTATTTGCTTGCTTGAGCTTTTGCTCTTCAATTTGTTCGGCATGAACCATTAGACGTGAAATATTCATACTTGGAATGAGCATTGCCGAACGACATTCATTGACTACCAAGTCGGATATCCCCATAACAAATTTGTTCATCTTGGCCCTAGAATCCACCACCAATGTTGGAGCATATTTGGACAATTGAGTGAACTTAAGGGCATATTCTTTCACACTCAAACCCCCTTGTCAAAGATTTATGAACTCTTGCATTTTTGTTCTCTCAACTCTAGGGGAAAGAATCTATCAAGAAAGGACGACTTGAATGATTCCCAATCTATCGAAACCGCTCCTACGAGTCTCTCACCCTTCCATTGCTCATACCATACTTGAGCCACATCCTTCAATTGGTAGGCGGCATTTCTGCCTTCTCATGTGAAAACATTCCCATAGCATCAAGTACTTTATAGACCTCATCGATAAACCCTTGTGGATCCTCTTCCATTTTGGAACCAAAGAACATAAGAGGGCTCATCCTTGTGAATTCTCTCAACCTTGAAGCCACGGTGCTCACATTAGGGTTAACACGGGGACCAACATCTTTGTTGGCTTGGGCCATCATAGCTTGGGCTTGAGTTGTCACGAGTTGAGCTTGAGATGTCATGACTTGAGTCAATGTTTGGAGAGTCGTCCTTATTTCTACAGTTGTCATAACCCCCTCATCAATAGGAGCTTGAGGAACTTGAGGATCTCTGGGAGCTTGGTCCTTTTGAGGAGGAACTCCTCGATTTACATTCTCCTTTTCAACCTTTCTTGCATTCGCCGTTCCTGTATTCATTTCCTGAAGACACAAGAGAAGTGTTAGGAAAATGACTCTATAGAGTTAAAACTCTAAGGCACGGCTAAAGAATAATGAAAGAAGTGAGATTTCCTAAAACATCTTATAGCCTCTCATTCATAAATGTGGCGCGCTTTACACTCATAAACAAGACTCTACTAGACGTGGCTTGTGAGACTTCATCCTAGAATTATTCTAGACATTGTGCTCTGATACCAAGTTTTTCACATCCCAAGGGTACCCCCTAGAAGTAACACGACGTACTTGACCCCGAAGGGGTCTCATACAATCCCTTAGCATAATCATAAACGTAAAGCCATAGAAATGATGCAGATTTTTTTTTACAATCAAACTCTTTCATAAAATCGAGAGAAGTCTGGACATAGTCTCCACAAGGCATCTAATACAATCGAAGTCTCAAGGTAGGGTCACAACCATTACAATCGAAAACTGAAAGTCTAACATAATGAAAATAAAATAAAAATCACCATAATACTCATCCTCAGATCCATGAGGACTCACCACTCACCACATGCTTTGGGGAAAATACTATCCATGATTGTCTCAAAAGAAGAACACTTCAATATCCGGAACCTACACTTTAGAGAAAATGTAGAAGAAATATGGGCTAGCACAAATATGTACTAAGTATGATAGCCATACATAAAATCATTGAAAACATGCTAAAAGGGACATTTTAGTTGAAACCATGCTCTTTGACAAGTTTAAGAATCAACATGTACTTTTAGTGTAAAAAATAAGTCAATAACATATTCATCATGTCTGTCATTGTAACATAATAAAACCATCTCTTAGGCAACCCTAAGTCATACTTGTGCAATGTATTAATGGCATCTAATAATACCATCCATACTAAGTATTCCTTTTAGGCCACCATATCATACATATCATGCTTGGACCTCATCATAGTCAATACTCATAGATAAGGAAACACCCATGTTCACTAACTTGAAATAAGGAAAGTCATTCATAGCAACAATCCAATTAAACATGCATAATTCATAAGTCATCATAGCATAAAGGATCCCAACCACAACCCCTCTCAAAGTCCACTTGTGCCATGTATGAATGAAGTTCCATACCCCCATTCACACTAAGTAGAGCATCTTGATAAGTCATAAGTCATAGTTCATTTTCATGTTCTTATCATTGTTCATATTCTCATCATGTAGGGAAAATAACCTTAATCGACATAGACCATGTGAGCTACATGGAATCCGGTGTCATGTCCCACACCGAAAAGAGAGGTCCTACTTGCCTAAGGTAGAACTAAATGTATTAGCTTTTAGGTGGATCCACTAGCTAAAGACCTATGTGGGCACATAGTTAAGGGATAGGGAGATTACTTCTAGAAACCCGGATTAACTGAGGTATAAGGTTTCCATCTCATGAGATAATCGTGTTGGGAACCCGGACTATCTAACATGTAAGGAACCTATATGGAAAGCCGGACTAACTAGCGTAAAAGCTTCCATCTCATAACCATATCCACTCGGTGCTAAGCATAATTCCCTTGAAGTTCGTGTTAAGTCTTTACTTAAGTTCATGTTCATAGTAGGATGCCCTAGCAACTCAAACCAACATGGGATCATGGTAGCCCATAGATTTATTAGGTGAGAATTAGCCTTTCAACCTTAGAATCAATAACATGTGAGTAAACCTTTCGCATCATGTGCATTGTATGTTCATGAGAATGACCTTTCAATCAACACAACAAGCTTATCATAACATACATACATACTTCATGCATAATCATGTGTAAGGATGTAGGGGAGAATTTCCTTTCAATCAATACCACAAGTACACCATAATTATAGAGTCTTCATTTTCTAAGTGAATCATAAGTTTATGTACAATTATCATCAACATAGAAAAATCCTTATAAATTGCCCTACAAGGGTCATGGATCATGATTCATCAATATCTATAGAATTACTTCATTGAACATGTATAATAACCTAATTCAACTAAACAATCCATCACATTCACAATTCGAATACAATCCACTAACAAAGATCCATATTCATGCTTCAAGATCCAATTTAGGGAAACCTAGAGATTCATGGATTCTTAGTTAATTCCTTAGGAAAACAGTAGTAATTCATCAAATTGATCATAATATAAGACGATAAACACATTGAAATCGTTTGGAGAGTGAATCCATGCCATAGATTGAAAACCCTAGGTTTTGGAGAATTTCAACTTTGAGAAATAGAGTTTTGAAGGGCTTTATGGAAGGAAGATATCCATAAATCAAGACTACCATACCTTGATTGGAGATCCTTCACAAAATTGAAGAGGAGAGATGAGTTCTTGAGTCTTGGTCTTCTAGTTCTTCTTCTTCTTCAATGGTGGTTTCTAGTGAGAGAAATATTGGAGGGGAGAGTATTTGGGAATTTGATTTGGGTCTTGTGAGAATGAGTTAGTTTGTTTAGTTTAGGGGTCATATTAAGTATATATAGGTGTCTTAATTAATATTACATGACCTTACTTAGTTAGTTAATTAATCCTAACCCCTTCCCTAAACCCCAACTTAAAACTAAACGACCACATTTCAGGTCTCACTCACGAAACCCCACACACGGACCGTGGGTGGGTCCATGAGCTGTGCTGACATTTCGTGGTTTGTTACTAGAACTAGGTAGGAACAGGGGAGTTCCAACCTCGACCCACGACCCCCGCCTATGGGGCGTGGGTCCACCCACGGTTCGTGGGTGCCTATCTGTAGGTGCTTGATGTTTTGACAGCTTTTTGGGCCTTCTTTTGGGTCCTCCTCAAGGACCCATGGTTGGTCCTTGGGGAGTCGTCCCTTGACGCTTAAACCCAAAAACACTTATACTAATCAACAAAGTTTAGTTTACGACTATATTAATTACATTAAATCCAAATAGGCTACTAGTTTTACGTTCGGCTCTAGTTTAGTCTTACTAGTTTCACCGGGTGTTACACATAGTCTGAGAATTTTGCTGCCACCACCATCCCCACCTATGCCATTGTTATTTCTCTGCCTTCACCATTAGCTCCTCCACCTACTCAAAGAGTTCCCCGCCATTTCTTTCAAAGAATAAAGCTCGAAAAAGAGAACATTAACACCACCACCAAGACCACTATGAGTCTAATTTTGGCCTACCACCAAAGGAAAAAAAGCTAAATTAGGTGAAGAGACTCCAATTAATGTTTGTGGGTATTGCCACAATTTTATAAGTCTATGTGATGGAGTTTTTTTTATAATCAAGAGAATGTAATTGCTTGTCGAGAATCTAGAAAACAAACTAAAAAAACATGAGGGATTAGGATCTACATGTAAGAATATTTATTTTTTTAGGGTTCAATTGCATTTGAACCCAGATTGATTTTTCAATTTTGATTCAAATTATTTTTTGGTGATTGGAGATGGTGGATTTTATTGTTTTTTTTTCTTCAAAATTTTGAACATGAGAGTTGTTAGAAATTTATAATAATGAATCCGGTGAAGATAGTGGTAATGGCACGGTGATTTTGGGATGATAAGGGTGGAGAGATTTGACATATGCTACCATGGAGAAGAAATAAATATTTTTTTTTAAAAAATAATTAAAAATACATATATTTATGAAATAATATATTTAAAACAAAATTTTAATATTGTTTTGGCTGCTCACTCTCTCAAAGAGAGTGATATACACTCACTTTGTCAGGTAAGCATTTAGGTAGGTAATAATTTCAGTTTTATAAAATTTAGGGGGGTAATAGGACCCTCGTAAAGTATGAGTGTGTAGTTGGAAATCCTGCTATAGATTAGGGGGACTTTTGGGCATTTTCTCCTATTAATGCTGATCATCACGTTGATGCTTACATAAGTGTCTTATCAATATGTTATGAAATCATGAATTTGAAAGGAGTTATTCTATAATATGAAGTTATGATTGGGTTGATATGACTATAGTCCTACTTTTCCAAGTATTATGATATGATTATGATTATGTTTATTTTTGTTGAATTTTACTTTGCATCTAGAGGACTTTGGAATGGAGACTCTATTGTTATAAGTAAAGGTCTGGTCTTTAGAAGCAATTCCATTGTCCCTAATTACGTTCCCCGGTAGTATTTGTCATAGAAAGACATAGCTAGTGGACCAACCTAAGCTAATATGTATGGTCCTTACCTTGGCAAGTAGGACAATCTCTTTTCGATGTGGAAAATACACCAAATTCCATGTTATAGCTCACATGGTCTATGTCGGTTAATGATAAAATATCCCACAAAATAAATATATTTTTCTTCAAAGGTTTTTATGACTTCCTCAATGATTTGATTTAAGATTTCTTATGACTTTTCAAATGTTTCATTGACCTTGTTCCATGACTCATGATTTTGACTTGATAAGCTTTACTACAGTGTACTTGGTCATGCATTATCACTGGTGGACCCAGTATTTTTGTTCAGGGGGGTTGAAAAATTAAAGTATAAATGTGTAAATAAGCCTTTAGAAATGGGATCCTTGAATTCTTTTGGGTTTAAACCACACTGATAGCACGTTTTTTAAAATTAAAAAAGAAACAAAAAAAAAAACGTGAAAACAGAACTAAACTGAAACTAAAATAGGAAAAATAAAACGCTATCATAGGGATTCGAATTGGTGACGTAAAGCTTAATTTCAGGGGGACTTGCCATTGCACTATCAATTTCTCCTTGTCATTGAGGGGGTTCAATATATATATATATATATATATATATCTACAGAAATATAGGAAATTTGCCTTATATATACAGTGTAATTTTTTGCCCAAGGGGTTCAGGTGAACCCCCTGGAACCCACGTGGGTTCGCCCCTGTGCATTATCATGTTTTGAACTCGTCATATTATCACGTTTACATTTATGCATGTTCCCCATATTTAGTATATTCAAAGTACTGATGCATATTATTTCTATATTATTTTATCATATAGGATCTGACTCTCATTTGGCTGGTTGTGGCTAGTTGGATTGCTCTGCTTATCACTTGAATATGTGAGTCCTCGTGGTTCAAGGGAAAGACCATGGTCATTTTATTGCTTTTGATGTCTTTTTAGTTTTCAGACTTTGTATGTGGTTTAGGAGTTTGTCCTAACCACATCTATTGTAGTAGAAGACTTTGGTAGATATAACTGATTTCCACATTGTTTTAGTCATGTACTTTCTTGATATTTCCTTATTAGTTGAAAGAGTTCTGAGACTTATATCTCGTTCTTATGTTGAAATCTCTTTTTTGGTATTCATTGTGTCATGCTTATGTCAAGTGACTTGTTTAAGGCCTCATGGGGGTCCTATTTACCATGTCATAGGGTGTTGACAGATAAGTACTATTAACAACATGCTAAATATGGATATCTGAGTAGCTTATGAATACTAGGAAGTTCATGAAAATACTATTTAGAAATAATGATTTTATAGATGATATCGCAAGCTCAAACTATCCATTAAGAAGAATGAGAAAAATAATGAAAAATCATGCATGCTTTACATAAGAACCCTAACTTTCATTGAAATCGTGAATTTAAAAATTAGGTTTACTTTCATACTCAATGGGTGAAAGGAAACCACTGATGAAATAACACATACCTGGAATGGAAACTCTAGCTTGAACCCTTGGACTGATGCTTGAAGATAAAGAGCTAGTTCTTACTTTAGAGAAGTTAAATTGTCTGATAATTCTAAGTGTTTAGTGTGAGGGTAGTGGGTTTAGTTGACTAAATTCCCCTTAATCCCACTTAGGCTAGATCAAAACGACATAGTCTAGGAGTTAAAAGAGTGCGAAAAGACCAAAACATCCCTAAAAGAAAAACTGTTGACAGGTTTTCACAAGAGTCATCTACACTATGTGGATGGGTCTACGAGCCGTAGATTCCTCTTGTAGAAATTATGACAAATTACTGATTTTCTGAAGTTCTATTCACGAGATCTATCTATGAACCGTGGTTTTATCTATGAACGATAAACTTAGTCCGTTAAAGTCAAATTTCAGGAGTTTGATCTCAAAATAAATTTCTAATTTCTGAAGTTCATCTACGAATTGTATCTATAGTCCGTGGCTCTTTTTATGACCCGTAAATGTTGCCCATAAGTCCCAGTTTTCTGCAAAGTTCAACTCCTTAGCTTCTTCACTATTTGATCTGGATTTACAATTTTTGAGGTGTTACATATTTAGGTCTAAAATCCTCGAACCTCAATATACTTCACTATGTTAACAAACGTAGTGACATGTAGAAAGCTAAGTATGATATTTAAGAATAAAAACAGAGATGCATACTCCTAAATTTTAAGGGATTATTTTAAGTTATACATTTATTGAGTTTCCAACAACATGTTTTAGCTACTTAAATTTGTTTACACATCACAAAAATAATTTCAAAGTAAAATCTTGATAGATTTTGTCTATATCTCCACAATTAATACCGTTTTCCTCTTTGTTGCCTTGATTAAATTTTGAGAGAAAAATGAAAGTTTTATTTAATACAATTACCACTTATGCTACTATGACTTTACAATTAATATACCAAAAATTAGAAAATTAATTTTTGTTTCCATGTTTCCCTTATCAATCAGATTCTTAGATTTCTTCATTCATGATATATAAATATCTACATCTATATAATGTTTTCACATGTCTTTTTCATCTAAACATTGTTCAATCTTTGCCTCTTTTCCCCATAAATTCACTAAGTCTAGCTCTTCTAACTTGAATTATACGATGGTTAGGAATCCTTATTGTTGGACAATTGAACATCAAAAGGATCTCCTAGAGAATGATGATCAAAATTTGTCAAAGGGCAAACTTTTCATTCTATGTGGAATTCGAAAAGTGTATCTTAATTACTATTTCACAGAGGATGGTAATTGGAGGTTTTATGATCGAACATATTTCATCTATGAACATACAAGAAGATTATGTTTTGACATAGAAGAACATGAAACATGGTCCTCTACGTTCAATCAAATGGTTGAATGTTTATATGTTCCTCTCATGTATGAACCAGAAATGGTTCAAGATATAAAAGATAAGGTCTTGTTGATTGTTCATGAAAATGATACATCTAAGAATATCTCAATCATCATCGACATAGTCCATCGTATTCCTCAGACAATTGCAAATATTTATCAAGATCATGATCACGAGGAAGCTAATGAGGATGAGCTAGGGTTAATAGAAGAACAAGTTGCGATGAATTTGATGACCTTGGAAGAAACGCGCGTGTTTGTGCCTGTAATTCCAACATCAAAGGATGCTATTGAAGGGCTTGAGAAGGTGAAAGTAGAGACATTGAATGGTGACAAGAGTTTTGGTGAAACTTGTATGATATGTCTTGACAAGTTGCTTACAAAGGACGTTGTTGAACTAACTCGTATGCCCTGCAAGCATATGTTTCATGGAGATTGCATTATTCAATGGCTTGAAAAAAATCATGTTTGTCCCTTGTGTCGCTTTAGAATGCCATTTGATAAAAAAAATTAATTTGGCCTTGTAATAATGGGGGTTTCTGATTTGCTACTAGTCTATTTAGTATCTCAAAAAGAAAAAGAATACAAATAAGTAGCTTATGTAATTGTTAGCCCTATAAAGCTCGTAATAATAGTCAGCATTCTATAGGTGACTTGATCGAGTTTACAAAACTTTGCTTTTTTTGTAGTCGTCCCGTGGAGGGCTTAGTTATTTTAATTGTCGTTTAGTTTTTATATTTTGTTTGAAGAAGTTAATTTTATGGTAAGGGTTAGATAGATCTCTACCATTTTATTGGATGTTAGAAAAAATATTGTAAGAGGGAGGACTTTGGTCTTACCTCTAATATTTCCTATATTAAATAATTAAGTTTGTTTTGAAAATAATATTCATCTATTTTTATTTTGTTTTACTCTTCATAACTATTGTTATTTTAATTCTATCTAGTTATCATTTGATGGTATAGTTTCTCATACTTTATCATATTTATCTTCATTTTGTTTTGCATGTTCGATTTTTTAAACTTTGTAAAGAAAAAAAAAATTGAAAATTCTTTATATAGAGAGAAAACCAATTCATTGAAAGGGTATTTTACAATTTTAAAAAAGTTATGATCTATAATTTCTTAAGTCATGATAACACCTTATCTAACTTGATAGGCAAACCATTTCACATTTTAATACATTTGTGTTATTAATATGTGAGTCATATAGTACAGTTTAGATAAGATGGAATTCTGCTTAATGAGGTATTCCTCTTCTTTTTTTAAAAAATGAATAAATCAATTCGCCTAATAATTTTATTTGTTTAGTTTCTTTCCCACCTTATTAAAGTGTATGTGTGGTTTATTTTTAAAAAAAATCACAATATTATATTTAATTTGACAAATGAGATTCTTATTGCAAAATATCAATATTATTAAATTTGGTCAAATGCATGATTTTTTTTATTGAACTTTGACTATTTTCACAAATCACCTTTTCCCCCTTTTTGCTGCTATAATTAGATTTTTATGTGTGCATTTAATTTTTGAAGATTTTGTTACAATGCAAGAAATTTAATAATTTAATTTTGACGTAAACATATCCAAATTTAGTGTAAATAAGTATATAATATCAAATGAAAAAAGAATTATTTTTATTTAAGCTCTATTAATTTCTATTTTTACGCGTGAATGATTAAAAAACACAATATAAATTTTACCAACATTCTGAAATTAAGATTATCATACATTCATACATTTGAATAAATAAATGAAATTCTGTATTTGTAATTACTCAAGTATAATAAAGGACATCTAAGAAATATACCTTTTGTTGCTCTAATTATTTTATATTTATAAAAAAAGAAATGAACACAGAGTTAAATATATGTTGACTAAATCTTTTTTAAAAAAGTTGACTAAATCTTTTACCATTTATGCTACAAATTTACTATGCACTATAAAGATAGGAAAAATAACAAATTCATTCCTTTTCCTTATGATTTATAATATATAGGTTTTTAAATGTTCCCAACCTTACAGGTGTAACTGTCACCTGATTCCGTCGTTAGGGAAAAGCCAATGGAGAAAGAATTGGGGTCAGAAAACTTTTCGTAATAATTTGAGATTTTCCAACCTAATCCAGATTTGGACAAAATTGGAGTCATTAAGGTGTAGGGAAATCTGGTAGCAATTGAGAGATCTATTAGTGAAGTTGATTACATGAGTGGATAGTTAAGACGTTAAGGATCCTGTACGATTTTACGGAATTGAATTCGGGTGAGTAGAACTCCCGGAATCGATCTTAGCGTGAACAGTATTTTCTGAGCGTCGTTAGTTAAAGGTGTGTTGTGAAATGGGGGTCTTGGAATTATTAAAATAGCTCACTGGTTCCGTGCAAGCTGCAGGGGTGGGATATCTGCCGTCAGGGCGGGGCCGCTGTGGCGGGTTGGGTCCCACTGTGGCGGGACATACGCGACTTAAGTTGGAAATAAAACCCCAAAAATGTTTTATTCTGCATTTTTCGACTTTGAGAGCTAGGAAACGACCCCATACGACTTCTTGATAGTTTTCCACTATTCTTAAGGCTAAAGGTAAGATTTTAACTCTCCGAATCCATGTTTCGATCCATAGAATGTAAATTCATGAGTAATTATCGATGGGAGAGGATTTTGATCTGGAATTTATGGTTGAAAAAGCCATAATCTGGGTATGGGGATCAAGGGTTTGGTCTGTACGATTATTGGGTTTGTTATAATATGGATAATTAGACCTTTGATTGTTGATCATTGCGTATAAATTGTTGTTTGTAGACCTATAACAAGCGGGAAGAATTCGAAAAGGGAAGATTCAAGTGCCTTAGGGGATTCAAGCTTGGATTCGAGGTAGGTGATGGTTGTGATTCGATGATTGTGTGACGTATGTTTGTTCTTGCTTCATTATGATACATGCATGTATATGAATGTTGCATTATTGATCACACTTGTTGTAAATGAGATAGATGAATGATGGTTACCATGACTTAATTGTATGATCTTGAGGATAAACTTGTGATTGTGACTGTTGTGTGTTGAATGGATTGGTTGCCACGTTTCGGCATAACTAACTTGGATCAGTTGCCATGTTCCGGCATAACTAACTTGGATCGGTTGCCACATTTCGGTATAATTATGGGATCGGTTGCCACGTTCCAGCATAATCATTGGATCGGGTACCATGTTTCGATATGCTATCTATTTGGGTGTGGGTTCCATGAGAGGACTATTGAATTGGGTTCTGTGAGAGGACCATTGAATTGTGTTGTGTATCTACTTGTGATGAGTTCGTTCATATCTAATGATGATTCATATTGGAAGACGATATGTTTCTCAAAATTGATATGACTGTGATATGTGAGAATCGTGAAGTTGTTCATAGATCGTATATGTTGATGATATTGTATATGTTCGATATGTGCATGTGATTATATTTTTGTATTGACTAATGTATGTTACACTTATTGGGATAGCCGCGTGATCCTACCAGAACACTGTGGTTGTGTACTGATACTGCACTTGCTTTTATTTTTGTTGAGTACAAGGCATCTTCCGACGGCTATTGATAGACCTCAGCTAGGTGACTATTGAGCGTGATCGGATTCAAGGGTGAGCCAATTCTTTCAGTCTGCCACGTCTCATTCTTGTTTAAGTCCACTCTTTTCGGACTCAGAATATTTGTTTAAGGTGTTGTTTAGTTTCGGGGTTGTACCCCTTGTTCTTACACTTGTCGTTAGTAGAGTTTTGGTACATTGATTTTCAGGTTCTAGGGGTTGAATTTCCGCATTAGTTTGGTTAGTTAATTGTTTAAACCTTTGGAGTTTATGGGGACTCCATTGTTATTGTCATTTAAACATGTTTCCGTATCTTTAAATGCATAATTTTTGGTTAAGTTGTTTAGCCTAGGTTGTAGTAATGGTTCTCCCACCGGAGGGTTAGTGTGGGTGCCAATCACGAAGGTCTGGGTCGTGACAAAGTTGGTGTCAGAGCCCTAGGTTCGTTGATCGCATTGTACCAAAACGAGTCTAGTAGAGTCTTGCGGAACGGTACGATGACGTCCATACTTTTCTTTGAGAGGCTATAGGACTTTAGGAAAAACTCACTTCTTTCTACTCCTTCGTGCTATGACTTGAATCCAATTGGTATATGGGTGATACAAATTGGTATCTTTCCTCCTTCACTCTACGGTTCGAACTAGAGAAACAAAAGAGGTAACACCATCACTAGCAAGAGAGGATATGTATAGACTACCGACAGTTGAATAAGGTCACCATTCAAAACAAGTATCCATTGCCTCAGATAGATGACCTTTTTGACCAATTGCAAGGTGCATCGATTTTCCCTAAGATTGATTTAAGGTCTGGTTACCATCAGTTAAAGGTTGAGGTGGTTAAGAATTGGGTTCGACCAAGTTCTATGATTGAAATTAGCAGTTTTGTGGGGCTAGCTAGCTACTATTGCCGCCTGTGGTATGAGTTGAGTCCAATTGGTATCTACCAATTCCAATTGGTATCTCAACGAAGTGAACTAGACACTGTAGTCCCGGTTGAAGAGACGTAAGCAAGTTAATTGGAACTGAGAAGATTCCAATTGGTATCTAGCCTAGGGGGCCGTATAAGGCATGGATCATCAATAACAGTCGTCTATGGAACGAACTAATTAAAGAATTTGGACTTGTCTACATGTTGTAACTGCCTGAGTGTCGTGAAACTTGTTTTGAAAAGAAAGTCATCACGAGATTAGGTGCAAGGGTCTAGATAAATTACGATGTGGTTCGTAAGCGAGAAATTTGAACGTGCTTTGCGACCAACTGATAACCGTGTGAGAGTCTGGTATATCCTCGGGACGAGGATGTTGTAGTGTTGAAGTAACGTA
This sequence comes from Solanum acaule, assembly GCA_036250505.1. NCBI lineage: Eukaryota > Viridiplantae > Streptophyta > Magnoliopsida > Solanales > Solanaceae > Solanum > Solanum acaule. The sequence continues at coordinate 18,393 of JAJOOR010009445.1, forward strand.
AAGGGATTTTGGGGCGTGTATCGTTGTGTTGACTTAGGGTAGGCAACGATTATCCTAGCTAAGGGGATTGAGTAGTCTAAAAATGCTTGTGTTATAGTTGGGAACCTTTGGGGAAAATTGGGAAAGAAAAGAAACCTAGAAAAATTGTTCGCAGGGATTTTGTTTCCGTTATGGCCGCTGGGACGGGATTTTCCCGCCAAGGTGAGATCGCCAGTGTGGGATTTCTCCCGCTAGAGCAGGACAAGGCGAGACAAAATCTCAGCCCAATTCCCCTGTTTTCCCCTAGTCACAATTATGGACCCCGAATCATACCTAAACTAACCCCCGCGATCTAATTCAGTGTTCAACAATCGAATATAAGTTATAAGGTGTGTTAAAATTGTGGAGAAGGGCATATGAGGAGGAAATCAATGAGGCCGTGGAGGTCAGGGAAATAGTAATGTAGGTAGATGAGTAGTTCAGCCAGGCGAAGAGGTTACCCGTTAAGACGATAACGCTCAGCTATATGCTTTTCCGAGCAAGATCGAATTTGAGGTGTGAGATGCAGTGGTCACTAGTGCTACTTTTGTCTGTGCCTGGATGACTATTGTTTTGTGTGATCTGGGTTCTACTTATTCGTACGTGTTAGTTCAATTGCCTTGGAATTTGATGTGGTTTGTGATATACTTGATGCCCCCATCCATGTTTCTATCCCAGTTGAAGAGTCAGTCATAGTCACCCATGTGTATCGTGTTGTCCTGTTGTGGTTATGGATTTTGAGATTTGGGTTGATTGGTTAGGCTAGATATGACTGACTTGATATAATCTTAGGCATGACTTGATTTTCCCCCTATTATACCGGGCTTAATTGTAATACTAAGTCGGTAACTCTAAAGATCCCCAGTAGGGAAAGATTACAGTGGGAAGGGGTGTACAAGCCTAAGCTAGCTAAGATCATATCATCCTTTCGGGCTAGGAAACTGGTAGGGCATGGTTGTTTGGCTTATTTAGTTTATGTTCGGGGTGTTGAGGTTAAGTCTCCCTATATCGAGTCTATTCCTGTGGTATTTGAGTTTTAAGGAAGTGTTTCCTACGGATTTGCCTGGTATGCCTCCATATAGAGATATAGATTTCTACATTGACTTAGAAACTGACACTTGTCCCATTTCCATCCCTCCATATCGTATGACTCCAACAGAATTAAGAGAGTTTAAGGCTCAAATCTAAGAGCGTCTTGATAAAGGGTTCATCCGTCCTAGTGTTTCCAAATAAGGTGCTCCTGTCTTGTTTGTTAAGAAGAAGGAGGGTAGTATAAGGACTGATGATTTTATCTTAATCCATAAGGGAGTGGATTGATACCGGAATGACAAGCTTATGGATAAGGAAGGTCCTAATGAGTATACTTGGGTGAAGAAAATTAAAGTATTTTAGTGAGAAAGTGCGTATAAATTGGGTTAGTCCTTTGAATTTGATGAGTTTACTTGAGTTTGAGGCGTCGTGTTGATGAAGAGGTTGACTTCGTAGTGATAATCAAGGCTGACTGAGCGTAATGGTAATAATAGTTCGTGATGGATTGTGACGGGATGCAAATATATAATAAGATTGTTGGTTAAGTGAAATTTATGTAGTAATTACGACTTGCAAGTATCTAAGGTTGTGGTTTTCTAATATTTGGTGAGTAACATGGTTGTATCGGAAGTTTTAAGAGATGGTGGGATACCACTTGCATAGAATTTTAAAGAGCGAGAGTTATAATGAAGAAAAATAGTGGGATATAGTACAAACTTTAGAGAGAGACTAGAGCAAGAATATTTTATTTGATTGCAAGGGCTAAAGAGATATCTTCAGAGGGGTAGATAATTAGGTTCAGAGACGCGTGATTTCATTCATTTTGATGTAGCTATGGTAATAGTGTCACAAGTCTGTCGGATTGGTAAAAAACTATTGAAAAAGACTTGAGAAAAGAGTGTGCAGACATTAGCTTGAGTGTGATGATAAGTTCTTCTGTTTTGTTTTGAGTTTAGTAATGAGTACGATTGAATTGTTAGCAAAGATAGTGTGATATCGAAGGACATGCGATCGATGATAAGCGCAGATCCATGATTTCATAAAAATTTTCAAGGTATAAGCTAATGTTGATAGATAAGGGGACTGTGTTATACAGTTGAGTTACAATTCAGAGTTTTCATTGTAAGTCTACATTCGTGGTGATATATTTTGTCAAGGTATGAATTGGAAAGGTGAGAAATGATCAATTGTATCCGCTATTAAGCATTTGAAAGGACTTACACCTGGATTGAGTCGTAAGTTTACTAATATTGATTATTAAGTACCTAAGAAAAGTTTCATTTTTAAAAGTGTTGGTTTATAATAAGGTAAATTGTTGGAATGTTTATGATGGTTGTTAGTATTGTGAGTATGATTCACTAGCTATGCTCTAGTGTGTTTTCACTTTTGTGGGTGGATCCCTAGTGGTGGATCAGGGGTACCAAATCCTACGATGTTCTCTTGGTTGAGTGGGAAGATTGGGAAGATTTGGTTATTTCGAATGACATAATAGGTGTTGTCTTGGAGTTGTTAAAGTATTTTAGTGGTTCTACATGTACCACCTTGCTTATGAGAATTTATAGAAGAGCTACCATGCGTATTTGTGGTTGTCCGGCAATCTTAAATATTCCTCTAGTCGTCGAGGTCATGTATCGATTATGTGTGGTTGAATGTAGGGATCGTGTGGTCCAATTCTACTGTTCTTAAGAGGTAATCTACAATTACTAAATCTAGCATTTCGATAGTGTTGTTAGAGGGGTTGTATGCTTGGACATATCCCTCGATGAATATCTGATTTCTAAAGGTTAAATTTGTTATAACTTAAGCTCTTGGGAATTTATGTTGTGGGATGGAGATGTTGTTAATAAGTGTGATTGTTTGGGTATTATGAGTGTGTGTTGGTTGGTTCAGGTTCACTTCTAATTATAGAGAGTATTGATTTAGAATGATATCATGCTTATGTGAGAAAAGATTAGTCCTGATGATTCTGTCAAGATCCTTGATAACAAGTGGCAGAGGTGTTTACAATCAACTTTGGTGGTTGTTGGGAATCGTTTTGTTGTTAGTTAAGTTTACATACAACAATATTTATCACTCGAGTGTTGAGATGACTTCATTGAGGCATTGTAAGAGAGGAGATGTAGGTATTCAATTTGTTAGTTTGAGGTTGGAGATGTGAAACTCTTAGGAGGTAATGAGATTCGGTAAGAAGGGCATGCGAGACAAGTATCCCCAGTAATTCGATGATTTAGATACTACTCTACCAATACTTTAGCCAGTCTTTCCTAGTTGATTACTCGGGGACGAGTGATGGGTAAATTGGTATCTATTGTAACGACCTGATTCCGTCGTTAGAGAAAAGCCAATGGAGAAAGAATTGGGGTCAGAAAACTTTTCGTAGTAACTTGAGATTTCCCAACCTAGTCCAGATTTGGATGAAATAGGAGTCATTAAGGTGTAGGGAAATTTGGTAGCAATTGAGAGATCTATTAATGAAGTTGATTACATAAGTGGATAGTTAAGACGTTAAGGATCCCGTACGACTTTACGGAATTGAATTTGGGTGAGTAGAACTCCCGAAATCGATCTTAGCGTGAACAGTATTTTCTAAGCGTCGTTGGTTAAAGGTGTGTTGTGAAATGGGGGTCTTGGAATTATTAAAATAGCTCACTGGTTCCGTGCAAGCCGCTGGGGTGGGATTTCTGTCGCCAGGGCGGGGCCGCTGTGGTGGGTTAGGTCTCGCTGTGGTGGGACAGACGCGACTTAAGCTAGAAATAAAACCCCAAAAATATTTTATTCTGCACTTTTTGACTTTGACAGCTAGGAAACGACCCCATACGACTTCTTGATAGTTTTCCACTATTCTTGAGGCTAAAGGTAAGATTTTAACTCCCCGAATCCATGTTTCGATCCGTAGAATATAAATTCATGAGTAATTATCGATGGGGGAGGATTTTGATCTGGAATTTATGGTGGAAAAAACCCTAATCTGGGTATGGGGATCAAGGGTTTGGTCTAGGGTTATTGGGTTTGTTATAATTCAGATAATTAGACCTTTGATTGTTGATCATTGTGTATAAATTGCTGTGTGTAGACCTAGAACAAGCGGGAAGAATTCGGAAAGGGAATATTCAAGTGCCTTAGGAGATTCAAGCTTGGATTTGAGGTAGGTGATGGTTGTGATTCGATGATTGTGTGATGTATGTTTGTTCTTGCTTCATTATGATATATGTATGTATATGAATGTTGCATTATTAATAAAACTTGTTGTAAATGAGATAGATGAATGATGGTTACCATGAAATCATGACTTAATTGTATGATCTTGAGGATATACTTGTGATTGTGATTGTGGTGTATTGAATGGATCGGTTGCCACGTTTTGGCATAACTAACTTGGATCAGTTGCCACGTTCCGGCATAACTAACTTGGATCGGTTGCCATGTTCCGGCATAATTATGGGATCGGTTTGCCATGTTCCAGCATAATCATTGGATCGGGTACCACATTTCGGTATGCTAACTGTTTGGGTGTGGGTTCTATGAGAGGACTATTGAATTGGGTTCCGTGAGAGGACCATTGAATTGTGTTGTGTATCTACTTGTGATGAGTTCGTTCATATCTAATGATGGTTGATATTGGAAGACGGTATGTTTCTTTAAATTGATATAACTGAGATATGTGAGAATCGTGAAGTTGTTCATAGATCGTATATGTTGATGATATTTTATATGTTCGATATGTGCACGTGATTATATTGTTGTATTGGCTAATGTATGTTACACTTATTGGGATAGCCGCGTGATCCTACCAGTACACTATGGTTGTGTATTGATACTGCACTTGCTCTTATTTTTGTTGAGTACAAGGCATCTTCCGGCGGCTATTGAAAGACCTCAGCTAGGTGACTATTGAGCGTGACCGGATTCAAGGGTGAGCCAGTTCTTTCAGGCTGCCATGTCTCTTTCTTGTTTAAGTCCACTCTTTTCGGGATCAGACTATTTGTTTAAGGTGTTGTTTAGTTTCGGGGTTGTACCCCTTGTTCTTACACTTGTCGTTAGTAGAGTTTTGGTACATTGATTTTCAGGTTCTAGGGGTTGAATTTCCACATTAGTTTGGTTAGTTAATTGTTTAAACCTTTGGAGTTTATGGGGACTCCATTTTTATTGTCATTTAAACCTGATTCCGTATCTTTAAATGCATAATTTTTGGTTAAGTTGTTTATCTTGGGTTGTAGTAATGATTCTCCCACCGGAGGGTTAGTGTGGGTGCCAATCACAACGGTCTGAGTCGTGACAATAGGTAACTAGTATACTTGTCTGCGCTTAACGCAACAAAAAGAAAAATATAATACAATAGAAGAAATGCCTTAATTATTACAGACTAGTTAAATTATAGGGAAGCAAAACAAAATTATCAGATTTTTCATAGATTTTTAGACTTTTCAAACATAATTTGAATTAAAATAATGAGAAAAAAGGCAAAAGAAAAGAAAAAGGCGAAGTTCATTTCCTGGCCTAAGAGAGGTATCACTTCATACAATATAGTGAAGTTGTGCGCAAAGTAGAGAAATTGTCACAGGATATAATAAAGCTATTAATCACATTAAATCAAGTGTTAATAAAAATTGTTGGAACAACACATACTTTCAGCAATTAGTTTATTAACAAAATAATTTAAAATACAACCTTAACAAATCAAGAAAGAGGAAAGGACTATTAAACTTCTTTTCATGGTTTGATATATACTTCGTGTTTGACACTCATATTAGAGTTAAATTCATGTTTAATTTATGTGAGAAGTTTCACATTAAAGTGTAAAATACTCTCTAACAAAAATTACTTTACTTTGAGTTGAAAGAGATAATATGATGAATTCTTATGGCTGGATTTATATATAATCTTATGGTCATGCGAAAATTAGAAAAATAAAATGAAAGATAAATAATTTCTGTTTGATGAAAACTTTATGACTGAAATTGTGTCCTTGGCTTGACCAACTTTAGACATTTTGACCATATATTTTAGAACCCAATAGTGAAAATCACATCGAAAAACAATCTAAAACAAATCTTTAATCACCAATTTCTTAAAGTTCAAGTTCTTGAAAAATCCTCAGACTTTGAAGTTCAAAACCAAGAATTTGGTGTTCAAAATCATAAATTACTGATGGAAAATGAGGATTTAGGGTCACAAATACATACCCAAATGATTTATCTCGAAAATATCCTTTGAAATCACCTTTACCGAGCTCCCAATGTTAAAAAATGGTGAAATGAGGGATGAAACCCTGCTTTTGGTTTTGGAAAAGAACACTGTTCAAGTAAGCACTACTCATCGCGATCACGACTCCAAGGCCACACGATCGTAATGAGTATAGTGGTCAACTCATTTAAATTGACCATCACGATCATGACACAGGGCAATGTGACCGCGATGATCAGAACACAAAGTCTATGTGATCACGAGAATGAGTCCCGCGATTGCAATGAACAAAGTAACGGGCAACATACATCATTTTCGTATTCATGGAGAGAGGTTTGAACTATAAACCTCATAAAATAAAATAATGTGTAACTCTATTTTTTGGTCAAAATATTAAGTACTCCTTCCATTCCAATTTATATGAGTTAGTTTGACTTGACACGAAGTTTAAGAAAGAAAGAAAGACTTTTGAAACTTGTAGTCTATAGTAAGTAAAGCCTAAAGAATTGTGAATTATAACATGCTTTAAATGACAACTATGAAAAACCCTGAAATAATTTGTTTGTTTATATGTTTTGCTTCATGCCTTTGATACCCCTATTCAATTTGTTGGGAAAGTCATAACTGCTGAAGCACTAGCAATTCGGAAAGTTGTGGAAAGAGTACTATAAAAGGGTTGGTCAAAGATTCACATACTGTCAGTTGCAAAGAATGTTATACAAATGTTGCTAAAGAATTTGATGACATCTTGGGAAATAGAGACCATTTGTGATGATGTCTGGCGATTGATGAAGTCTCTCGAAGAAATCAAGATTATCTATATTCCTCGAACATGGAATATGTTAGCTCATAATCTAGCTAAATTTTCTATTTCATGTATAAATAGAATTTCTTGGGATTCTGCCTTCCCATGTTGTGTTGTAACTGATGCAATGTCTTATGGACATCTGAAACATATTTTAAAGTAATGCAATAAAGTGTTTTCCGGGAAAAAAAATCCCAAATTCTCTATTTTAATCTTCAAATATAGAGTATCTCTATTGGAGAAAATTAACTCTATAATTTCTCACAGCTTACTTTTTGCAAGCTTATAAAATAACAGGAATATTCATATTAGACATTCATGATTCATATGCTTAGTCAAAATGTATAAAATAGAGTTCATAGATTCCTAACTTGTGTCACAGTAACAATGTTACATTCCCATAAGCTAATGCGGAATTTTAAGAAAACTATTACTGGAGTGTATGTTGCAATGTACTACAATTGACGTCAATTCATTATTTTTAATGTTTCTAATTCAAAATTGAGCATGAAACTTTGATTTTATTCGGCTAATGCATTCTGAAAAAGAACAAAGAGAACCTTGGTTGAAAGAGTAGATAAATAGTAAATTTTCACCTCATTACTTTACTACTATATAGAGAAGTCTAGGAGCAGACACTTCTTGGTTGACAAGCCTTCTTTTAGCCAAGGACATTTATGTAATTTTTATATTTTTTTTCGTTTTAATTTGTTTATCTTTTTTTTTATTCTTTTGGGATATTTGCAAATTACATATAAAAAAATCTACAAATCACCGTAATTAACAATTTAAAATATTTAAATTTTAAAAGACATAAAAATTTGGTTGACTATCAAAATTCTATCGGTGCCACATAAATTGAGACAAAAGAAGTAATAAAGATTATTTGAAAATGACGTAAAAAGCCCTATAAATCTCAATAATTAACAAATTGAAATATTTGAAAAACATATAAAAAATTTGGTTGATTCTTTAAATTCTATCTGTGCCACGTAAATTGGGATATATGGAGTAATATGTATTATTTGAAAATTATGTAAAAAGTACTATAAATCATAATAATTAACAAAATAAAATATTTAAAAGCCATACAAAAGTTTGAACGATTCTCCAAATTCCAACTGTCTCTAAGTTGAGAATGAGAGAGTAACATATATTGAGTCTGTACTGGCACGGGTTCACATATCTAGTAATTATTACAAATGTTGATGCACTTAAGTTTCTTGCAAGTTACCATCTTGTCCACAAATACATGCAAAAGGGGAAGCAAGGTGCACAAAGCATCCCACGTTAGCAAAGTTCGTGAAAGGGCTGCACCTTATAATGGACGTGATGTAGACATCTTACCTTGGTTCAAGCATTAGTGGTTTCTTCCACGTAGCCTATAGGTCACACAGAGACAACTTTATTGTTGCTCCAAGACTCACTTTTAACTAGTGAAAAGTTTCCTGAAGATGGTTTCACAATAACTATCATTGTGAATTAACAAATGTGTCAATATCTACTATATACATAAAAAGATGTACATATTTACCTTGTATATATAATGTAATTTTTCCGCCCCTAAAAACATCTAATGCTACACTAACATAGCTAGTATTTGCTAACCATTATGATTGTCATAATTCTGGAACTATGTCTTTGTCCAGGAGAAGGTACGACATCAAGGCGAGTTTGAATCTTTGCATCAGGACCTGATAGTTGGCTTGGAAATTGGGACTTTGCTCCAATGGATATCAAAATTCCTTTTCCAGATAACGAAGGTTCAGTCCAGCTTTGGCAAGGACACGATGAAAGAATTATTGCACGCGAACTCAATTGTTATCTAGAAGAGAAGCTCCCTTGGATTCAATATCATGATCTTGGAATGCTCGGATGGGCTTATTTGACATTACTTAAGCCTACCCCTCCAAATGTTTGTGGCTCACCAGGTGGTCCTCCGGTGACTTCGCCAAGGGTCCAACTCAGTGATGGGAAATATGTAGCCTACAAAGAGGGTGGCGTTGCCAAGGAGAAGGCAAAACACAAGATCATTATTGTTCATGGCTTTGATAGTTCCAAAGACTTGATGTTGCCGATATCCCAAGTATGAAAACTATTAAAACTCCATATTTAGGTATTCATTTTAGTATCTATTATGTATGTTATGTCCAAGTTCGCTTGCACTTTGCAATATGGTTGAAAGTGAGAAAAGTTTTGCTGAGTCCAACGTTAAAGATTGGACTCAGCAAGACTTTTATGAGTTTCAACCATATTGCAGGTGCAAGCACACTTGGTCATAACGCTAAATATGGAGTTATAAAAGTTTTCATACTTCGGATATTCGTAACATCAAGTCTTTGGAACTATTGAAGCCATGAAAAATAATGATGATGTGCTTTGCCTTCTCCTTGGCAACACCACCCTCTTTGTAGGCTAAATATCTCCCATCACTAATTTGGACCCTTGGCGAAGTCACCGGAGGACAATCTGGTGAATAACAATTTTTTGGAGTTGGAGGCTTAAACAATGCCAAATACGCCAATCTGAGCATTCAAACTGTAGTTGCTACTATTATTTGTGCAATCATAGCTGAAAAGAAAAAGGATAAATTAGACAATAGTTGAATGGTACATAGAAATAATAGATATGAGAAAATTGTATACTGTATAGTAGGCATAAAGTGGAGCTTGCCACTATAAGACATAAAAATCTAAATTGCAATTTTGGTGACAGATCATTGTGTCCACTGTTATGCTCGCGTAGATATTTGGTCTAGTGGTAAGAGTACTGCACAACATGTGTAAGCTAAGCGCACGATCACAAGCTTAAACCATGTGAATGAACTTGTCGTACCAAGTTTCTCATGTTAAAAACAATTTCTGACTCTGTGTTCTATAAGTACAACAGAAATGGCATATCTATATACACGATATAGTTTTCTACATAATCTGTGTAATTTTTTGATGAAGAGTGATCAACTGACCACTTTCAGTCTATGTGGCCATGCGACTGCATACAAAGCCAAGTTAGGATCTGTAGTCATGATAAAATTCTCATCTCTAAATTGTGCTTGAGCGAGTATGTAGGTGTAACAACACCTCATAGGTTTTTAAGTTTAGATCAGACATGAGAAGTAAAAATGGAAGTCCACAGAAAATTCTAAGTTTTACGAACATCATCTAAGGGCCGTAAAAGGAATTACAGACCATAGATTGGATCCGTAGATCAAACTTCATAGATTGAAATTTCAGGTTTGAGTTTTACGAGTCTACTCTAAGGGGAGTAAACACATTTGCAAGTAGTAGATTGGTCCATAAATCAAAGTACTGAAACTTGACATTTAGGCTGAGTTTTATGAGTCAAGTTTACGAGTCATAAAACCTTTTACAGGCCATAGATAGGCTCGTGAGTTTAAGTCCTGAAACTCAATTTTTCTCTGATTTTTACAAACACTGTTTACGGTCTGTAGATAGAATCATAGACCGTAAATTGCTCTTTAGATCAACTTTAGAGACCAAATATTACAGCCTAATTTCTACATATAGGGTCATTTTGTTTTTTTCCATAGATGCCCTCGTAAAACCTGCAGATGTCAGTTTTCTCTTAGGGTCATTTTGGTTTTTTCCCACTCTTTTAATCCCTATACTATGTCGTTTTAAACTATTCTAAGTGATATTAAGGGAAATTGTTGACCTAAACCTCCCCATTCACGCACTAATACTTAGAAATCAAATTCTTTTCATTCAAGGCTCCTCCCAACCAAGAACTAGGGTTCTTCATCTTCAAGTCTCAAAATTCAAGATTTCAAGCTAGTGTCTTCTTTCCAGGTATGTGGGATTTCATCAATGGATATTCTTTCACCCGTTGAGTCCCAAAGAGAACCCAGTTTCTCGGTTCATGATTTCTACAAGGCTTAGGGTTTTATGAAAAACATGAATTCCATGATATTTTCCATTCCTCTTCATGAATAGTTTAATTATGTGTTTTTAGACTTTCATTCATTATTTCTAAATATATTTTCAAGAACCCTTAGAAGATAGTTATTTTCATGTCTCAGAACTATATTATTTTAGTTGTATGCCTCAGATAATCAGTTTTCATGATTTAATATGCTTTTAGATAAAGTGTCTCTCAGTTATTATCAAATTATCAGTATACATGAGCTACTCTTAATTATTATCAACATCATTTAGTATTATTAGATTATCAATGTTTGTAGTTTATTAACATTTTTACGTTGGGAATTTTACTTAGCACCGAACAGATTTAGGAATGAAGGCTCACCCGTTACCTTTAGTAGCAAGTCCTGAGTCCTAGAACTACTTGGCACTATGGCTGTGTAAGGATTACCCGTTAGACTAAGATTGACAGGGGTAGTCTCGGATCCTGACAGTATGTGTCTAGTGCCTTAGATACATGCCATTCCGCGCTAAAATCTGACCTTTGCAACCGAATCTCAAAAGGCACAATTGAAGCTAATGGAAGGAATGAAGAAAACTCTAACATAGTTTGACCTTTATTATCACAACAAAAGATCTATATCTAGTGGATCCAAGCTGCTATTGATGTTTTTTTTTCAATGATCGAGAAATCTATCTAGAGCCGACCCTCTTGGCCAACCAGTGGTGAAACCATGAATTTCACGAAGGGTGTCCAAAATTCAAGGCATCTAAAACCAATTAAAGACATCTGAAACCACTAGGCTACAACAACCTATTACATTAACGGTGTCCAAAATATGCTATTTAATCACTTCGTGTATCATTTTACTTGTATATACAGTATTTTTTCCGACGAAGGGTGACATGTGCCTACGCCCCTGTGGCCAACCACAACCTTTGAAACTGGGGAATGATGGCCGACCCCTCTACCGTTCTCCACTTATATACTGGACTTAGTTCACTTCACATAGTTTCTAACTTGTGACCTTAGACACAAGTCCTTCAACATTTGATACTATTGTATTTATTATTATAAATAAGATAAAAATATGAGTTAATGGTCAAAACACACCTAAATTATCACATTTCGTCGAGTTTGATACCTCAACTATCCATTGCTCCATTTACCTACCTAAACTATCACTCTCTTTGTGTCAAAACACACCTCGATACTTAGCTGGCCTACAACCGCCTTATGTTCCTAATGAGAAATCTCATGTGGTCCTTGGCTGTTTTTTATTATTGGTTAATTTTAGAGTTACTGGTTAAAGAAACACCGAAACTATCACTTTTTCGCGAGTTTCATACCTCAACTATTTCTTGTTTTCTTTTACCTACCTAAACTATCACTCCCTTTGTGTTAAAACACACCTCAATGTTGAGTGAATATACTTTACTTTCACACATATCAAAAAGAAAAAAACAATATCAATCAAACAAGTATTGAATTAGGTCAATTTGTATTAGCCTACATGAGATCGTAAAATAAATAAATGAAAGATATTATTATGATAATTAAATTAGATATATATCCTATTGAACCTTAAACTCACAATAAAAACAATAATGAAAAAACAGAGATCAAGAAATTCATAAATGCAACCTAGCTACAAAATCTGATGTTGAATTTAAACAAACAACACATAATCTTAAACTAAAATACAAAAGGAAAGTGTATTACCTTTGTTGAGCGCCGACTTGAGAGCTCGAGTTGACGAACTTGTCCAAGTTCCACCTTTTCTCCTTGAATTGAAAACGCAAGGAAGGAAACAAAATTTAAACTATGAACGAAATTTTTTACAACCCAACTTTTGCCCATTTTGGGGTGTGAAAATCATATGAAAACAGTGAATGGGCCGGGTTAAAATTGTATGAAATAGGATAAATTAAGAGTACCTGGTTAAAACACATATAAATTATCACATTTATGCAAGTTTCATACTTCATCTATCCATTGTTCAATTTAACTACCAAACCTATTACTCCCTTTGTGTTAAAGCACACCTTGATGTTGAGTTGGCCTACATGCGCCTATTGTGGATGGGGAATAAATATTTGGCCAACTCAACATCAAGGTGTGTTTTAATACAAAGGGAATGATAGGTTAGGTAGTTAACTTAAACAATGGATACACGAAGTATATGAAACTCGCAGAAATGTGATAATTTAGGTGTATTTTGACCATTAACTCTTAATTTATCCTGTTTCATACGGTTTAAACCCGACCCATTCATTGTTTTCATATGGTTTTCACACCCCAAAAAGGGCAAAAGTTGAGTTGTAAAAATTTTTGTTCATAGTTTAAATTCTTTTTCCTTGCATTTTCGATTCAATGCGAAGAGGTGGAACCTAGACAAGTTCGTCACTCGAGCTTTCAAGTCGATGCTCAATAAAGGTAATACACTTTCCTTTTGTATTTTATTTTAAAATTATGTGTTATTTGTTTAAATTCGACATCAGATTTTATAGATAGGTTGCATTTATGAATTTCTTGATCTTTGTTTTTCCATTGTTGTTTTTATTGTGATTTTAAGGTTCTGTAGGATATATAGCTAATTTAATTAAAATAACAGTCTCTTTCATTTATTTATTTTACGATCTCATGTAGGCTATAATACAAATTAACCTAATTCAATACTTGTTTGATTGATATTGTCTTTTTTTTTTATATGCGTGAAAGTAAAGTTTATTCACTCAGCATTGAGGTGTGTTTTAACAAAAAGGGAGTGATAGTTTAGGTAGGTAAAAGAGGAACTGCACATACAGATTAAAAGAAGGAAAACATGTTTAAACATAAACTCTATCAAGTAAGGAAAAGAAAAAGGGAAACGACTCCTATACGGAAAAGGAATACTTTTCTAGGAAAATAACTACTTTCCTTGTAGGAGTCAACTAGGGTTTAATCCATCTCTATAAAAGGATAATTTCAAGAAGAAAAAATCGGCTTTTGCAATCTACAATCAAGAGATTTTTCCAGAAAGGGAAGAACTACTAAAGAGATCAAGATAGCAGAAGAAAGAAGAACTAGAGTTAGGTTTACAGTCTAAAGAATAGTTTGCATTATTTCATCTTAGAATTATTGTTTAGGGATAATTGTTCTAACTGTGAAAGAGAGTTTGAGAGAATTGTAACAAGAAGTGGGTTTGACTTCTTGGGGAGTATAGTGTTTGATTATAGTTAATCATTGAAGATGAGTAAACTGTTGAGTAGAGGTACTAGAGTTAGGCCATTTGATTATAGAGTTGTAATCTAAAGTTTCTTTTTGTATTTAGTGAAGTTTTGGTGGAAACTCCTACTAGTGTAGGTCGTAGTTTTTCTTCCCTTGAGCAAGGTATGTTTCCATGATAAAATCTCTATTTTTTTGTGTTGAATTTCTGTCTTTGCAAATTTAACAAGAACCTGGTTCTTGCTCAGGTTGTAAGATTTCTTCATGAACTTATTGCAATCCTATCAAAAATTCTACCAGCTAACAAATTATCAAGCATTGTTGAAGGAACTACCATGATAGCAGAAGCTTCTGCTGGTATGCCTGCTTCTAGTCTGCAACAATCTGGGAAATATGAACATCAAGAATGAATTAGTAACTAGTCATTAGTTATTAACTAGTCCGTAGATTATTAACTAGACATTAGCTATTTTCATTAAAAGTAGTACAAGAACCCACTTCAACTAATATAAGTATAAAATATCACAAATATATATTAAACAAGTAAATGAATTAGTATTTGATAATCTTTATGAAACAAATAAGAATGCTAGTATTATTATTAAATTTTGATGTAAGTCTCAACAAAAAGTATCAAAATAACTAAAGAATAATTGATGAAAAACGGATTGATGATAATTAGAACTATTTCAAAAAGTTTCATTTATGTTATACTGAATTGATCAATTGTATTATCGTTATGCGGTGATTTTTTTGAACAAATGATTGAATGGATCTGTGTTATCTAGATCCTTATCCATCTAAATAACCTATGAAAGCAATAAAAATAAAATAAAAAGGAGTAATTTTTGGGATCTCCCTTCTTTAAGTAGATGTGCATCTTGAATTTTCTTTTTTTATATGACAATTCTATCTTGACTCAGTCATTCGTTTATTTTCATTTCTGTGTTTGTGTTTTTTATAACGTTCTTTGGTTTAGTGATCTATAGCATAGAAATTTAGGAGATCTCCTTTTCTTCTGATAGGAGGAGAAAAAAAGAGAGGTCTTAATCCAATCCATTTATTTCTATCTACATCTAGCATATATCCATCTAAAAAAATTAAGAATTTTTAATTTTATTTTATTTCAATGGGGGATATTGTTCTCCCTAGGGCATGAGTCATGCTACATAAAACAAATGAACATTCTTCAAACAATTAGACAGGAGAGACAATATTTTTCACATTTTCCATCTGTTTAAAGAAAAAAAATAAAAACATTAATCAAAAGGGAATCTATTCTGCGCTAGACATAGGATTGACACATATCTTTTACATTTTTCAAGCATTCACACAATTTTATGTCATCAAAAATAGGGGAATCGTATCTTATCTAACTCTTCTCACGTTTATAAATAGGGCCTAAAACATTGGTATATGCCCCAAAAAATACCATCCGTGCTTCGAAAATACACCCATGAACCTAAATGGAATAAACTAGTACATATTTGAGGAAATTTCAATAGGAACACATGATTTACAACCAAGAAGCTCTCTAATTTGTGAAATAAATTAGGTTTTATTCAAGACTTATTTCTCCAATGATAAATCAGTTTAAACAAATCAAGATCTAACTCTTTTATTTTTCAGATCATTGCAAACAGAGAAGCCAATCTAAATAGGGATAACACATCAAACTTAAACTCAATAATTTAACTAACTTTATTTCAAAATTTTATCTCCATAAATAATCAATAAACATGATACAGTTCAATGTATGAAAGTGAACTCACAAGCAAATTTTTTCCACCTCAAGCCTTAAAAACAATTTTCAAATCCATCTTTAACACCCATTGGTAATAAACATATCAACACAACAAACACCTCTTAATTTTTATAAAAAAATAATAATAATTAAGAATGCCAAAACTTTTTATAAATGAAACAATTAACAGATTATTTTTTCATCCTGTAGATGATTTTCGTTTGCAAAACATCAAGAGCACAAACCAGTGTACGAGAGAGCACAATTAAGGGCAAAAGACTCCGTTGAACAAAACAACAAAAAGAGAAAACCCCAGAGAAAAGAGTACTTTGTATTGTTACCTGATAACCAAGGAAATTGATGATATATAAAAAGAGGAGACAAAGTTTCTTGTTAAACCACAATGCAAACATTGTGCTTGGGAAAATGAAGAGTGTGGGGCAGAAATAAAAACCCTAATCTTAAGGGAGATATTTAAAGGAGAGAGAGCGGACCAGGTGGGCTGGTCTCATATATCCATGTTATGTTGTTTTGATTTGGGCTTCAGGCCCAAATGAATTTTATATTTGTTTTCCCATTAGAGTTATTAACAAAAGGCCCGACAAAATTTTAATTAAAAAAAATAGATTTCTTTTTCATAGGTCATATGAAGCGATTAACTAATTTCTTTAGTTAACAACTCAGTCGTAAAATTAGGATTCACATTCACACACAAAGGAATAATTTTTATATATTTTGAATAAAGGAGCTATTGGAAAAACGAGAATGAGATCGAAGTTAAATCTCAAATGTCTCTGCAAATCAAACAAAAGAGTGACATTGGATTGCTAATCGAAGATTGATCGGAAACCTCTAAACTCTCTCAAAACCTCAAACTCGTCTTTTCCATTCTATTTTTTTCTAGATCTAGATTTTTTATATTTTAGCTATTGCGACCTTCCCTTCTATCGTTCCCCCCACCCCTTTTTGGTTTTATAGACTAGATTCAGGGTAAACGGTGATTATAAATTTTGTATAAGATCAAAAAGTTTAGGGAGAAAGAGTGGAACATCCCTTTTCCATGGAATATTATTTTGATTGAGATTGGGATGAAATTTATCATGTAGCAATATGCGATTGCTTTCAATCTTTTTGAGTTTCTTTCAAAAATAACCAACAATAAAATTATATATATAATAAAATTCAACAAACATATTTTTGTAATATTTCTCTTTCCTTGCAAATAAAAAACAAAAGCATTATGAAAAACCACAACTATTTTGTGGTTTTCAATTTTCTCAAGTAAAAACCACTAAAAAAATAAATAAAAGTTAAAATAAAGATCATATTTTAAAAATATATATATATATATATTCAAAGCTAAAAATGGATTGAAACTTAGGGAGGGTAAAAAGTCATATGTCTACAATTCAAAACATGTCTGTCTAAATGCTTTTAATAATTTATTTGATGGTTATACTTTTTAATTTTAATTTCGTATGTGTTGCTTTGCGAGGACATGACCCTAAATAGAAAGATATGGAGATCGAGGATTAGAGTAGAAGGTTAGTAGGTAGCTGAACGTTATCTAGTTTTTCTTGTTAGTATTCTTTTTATCATTCACAGACTATCTTGTTTCTTAATTCTATTATAACATTTTGTTTTATTTGATTCAATAACTGTATTGTGTATGGTTGTTACTGAGGCAAGGGTCTATCCAAAACAACATATCTACCTTCACAAGGTTAAAGTAAGGTTGTGTGAACACTACCCTTCATATCCATGTGGGATTACAGTCGGTATATGTTGCTGTTGTTGCTTTACATTATTGAGCTATGAACTAACAATTTGTGTTTTAATCAAGAAAATCGAAGGGAAAGAATGATCTGGATACCAATCTATACTAAAATAGCAGAATTGATTCAAAGTAATAAAATAAAACACCATTTTTGTAAGAGGTCATAGGATTGTAAGAAAAATGACAGTGCATTCTTTTCCATTTTTTCTAGATAGGACAATCAAGTCAATGTATAGTTCTTAAACTTCACAACATAATTTTAAAAATTGCTTTTATAGGAACCAACAACTTTTTCATTCTTTTGCTGGAATATAATTACTTAAATCTTCTAGAAAATCTAACTTAAACTGCTTAATTAAGTTTAAGTAATTACAATTTTAATCATGTG
Source organism: Solanum acaule (assembly GCA_036250505.1). NCBI lineage: Eukaryota > Viridiplantae > Streptophyta > Magnoliopsida > Solanales > Solanaceae > Solanum > Solanum acaule. Next base: position 36,427 of record JAJOOR010009445.1, read on the forward strand.
AACAACTCTTATCAAATTGTGGCAATTTCCAATTTTAATATGCAAGTGAACCAATTTGTGCTTATTCACTACTCTTTAACAATCCTCATGGTTGATTATATTTTTCAATTTTTTTTCACCTTATTTTTACTCTTCATATAGTTTTATTATGCATTTTATGATTTGCGAGGATGAATGACACAATACCTGAGGTGATCGAATGTGTTATGTAGAAGATTTTCAGTTTTGAAAGATTGTTTTTTAGAAAGTTTGACCAAAGTACATATTTTGGGTAAATAAGGTTTGTTTGAGTTTTCATAGCTTCATTTGGTCCAATGGGTGATTTATGAATTGGGTTAGCAAACATTTTGTGTAGTGACTTGAAAATTCTAGGCTAGGCTAGTCTTAGATGGGATATGAGCAAGGTGAGGTCTAGGGAAATCCTAGAAGGTTTTGGATGGTATGTCTAAGATTGGATCGTGTTTCCTAGTATCTAAGACATTAAGGAACCCATATGGATTTTCAAAATTGAATTCGGGTGAGTAAAACTCCCACTATCGAACTTGGTGTGAAGATTATAGAACGTAAATACTCGAAGGTGTATTGTAAAATGGGGGCTTTGGGAAGGATTTTATGTCTCCATGAAAGCTACTATAGCGGGTTTCATGCCTCTACAGTAGGATAATTTAATTCCCGTTATAAAGGGGTTGCCCCTTTGGCGACACCGCTATAGCGAGGTTAGTGGGGTTTCTATGCAGAAAAACTGTCAAAACCTTTTATTTTCTTAAACTTCATTCTTGGGAAAAGAAAGGGAGACTAAGGGTAACTTAGGGCAACTTTCCTCCATTTTTCCACCAAGATCTTCGGTAAAGGTAAGTTAATTACTTCTCCAACTTGTAGTTTGATCCTTAAGCTTTAGAATCAACGGTGTTACTCTTGGGGAAGGGTTTTAGCTTGAATTAATGATAGAAAAGACCCTTGCTAGGTGGAATGATCATGGAATGGCTTGGCATTTAGGTTTTTACTATAATACGGGTATTGTTAGGCCATTATTAATTGATTGTCATGCTTTATTGTTGTTTTAGACTAAGAACAAGCCGAAATTCATAATAATGGAAAAACTCAAGTTCTTTGGAGTTTCCAAGGCTTGATCCGAGGTAGGTGATAGATTTGTGTTTTTCAAGTTAATTCTATACATGCTTTTTAACTACGTCGTAAGTAACACATGCATGATATATGATTAGGGAAATAATAAATATATGATGTGAAATAAAAGATGTTGCAAGTCACATGCAATAAATGTGCTACATGAATGTACATGTATGATTGTGATTTATTGTGGTTGTGATTGCGTTGTATGTTGATAATAGGGATCGGATGCCATGTCAGCACATACTATTGGTGGAACGGGTACCATGCCGGTACACTAACATCTGGAATGGTTACCACGTTAGTACAATGGAAACATGTACCATGATGCTACACTAATAGTTTGTATGTGTGGATTTTATGAGAGAACCAGACTCGCTTGTTGTGATGATGGTTCATGTTTATTGTGTATATAAACACGACCTGAAAACTTGAGTCATGATGACACCTACTATAAACCATCAGTAGGTAAGCCAACCCGTAGTTCGGAATGACAAGTAACATGCATAAAGAGTTAAAACAACAAATAACATGAGATCCAAGAAACAATAGAAGATGAGAGCAGAAGCCAACATATATATATATATATATATATATTGTAAATGATTAGACCCAAAACCTAGTAGTCACATGTACAAAACATCTACACAAAGAGTACAAGTCCCGATAGTCGATTAAAATATATAGACTTTTCTCAAAAGAAAAAAACTAGCTAAAACTAAACAAAAGGAGATAGGTATGATCTAGAACGCCATAAGTTCACCCTCGTCTCCGAATCTTCCTGCAACCAGCTCGATATTAGCGCTGATGAATGATGCTTGGAGCTGCATCTTGAAAACATATACAGAGTGTGGTATTATTACCAAACCAACGGGTATCTAGTAAGCATCATAGGCCGACTGAGCTTGAAAAGTAAAGGCAATATGAAAAGCGAGAAATAACTCTATAGAGGTCAAATGAACGAAAATCTAACAGGACTACACATGAGTCTAAGAAGGAGTGGAAGAGAACAACAAGAAACTAACTATAACCTAACTAGACCCCAATAAGCCAAGAAGGTACACTTATGCACAAGTATAAAAAAAATTACCCGAATGGACCACCAATAGCATGACGAGTACATAGAAGAGCTATAACTAAAAGTACAAAAATTGGTCAATCCAGAATAGAAGATTGCATATCCCAACCTCAAATCAAAGATAGAACACCCAAGGAATCCAATAGCACCATGCCACCAGGAATCAACTCAATAGAGGATAATATGCCCGAAACTCAGATTGTGGTTGTAGATCATGTGTGCAGACCTTGAATCTACGACTATAGGAGTGGTATTTCCAGACCTTAATCTATGACTATATGAACTATTGAGTGAGAGTACCGTGTCAAGTCACCATCATAAGTCCATCGTGGATCGACATCCACCCGAAGCTTGCAATCTCATGCCATTCCAAACCTGAACCAAATCCAATTCGCATCGTCGAAAGAAGCCCAAAATAACAACAAAGAATCATCTGGTCTGTAGTTAAAAGGGAATTATGAATGACAAATTATTGGAGCTGAGTTACCTCCTAACTAAGGCTCATACTAATGGACCCAAGTCTGCTACACCATTATGTAGGGAGCTAAGCCGTTTGAAGCAACGTCGGAGAATTCTAAGACGTATCAACTTCTAAAATGTGAGTCTGATGCAAATACTAGCCTACGTTTAGGCTAAGGCCAATAACAAGCTTCTAAATATCATACACAAGCACGAACAAATACCACACGGTAAGGCATGCTCATGAAGCAAGAATAAGATGTTACTACTCATGAAATACCAAAAAATAAAGCCTAAGATATGATTTCTAACAAGTATACATGATTTGTCTACCAACCCATCCCAATTCTAACTAATCAACATGAATTCACACTGTCTAGCGCAATCTAAAAACTGGGAATAATCTATAGCCTACCTCAGTGCAAACTGTGCACTCTCTAAAATGTAATTTCGGAGCTTTCCCCTTCCGAACGGCCTCCGATCACTGCCATGTAATCAAAATACAATCACAATGTTAATACAAGCTTTTGACATCAAAAACACAATAATTGGAGATGAACCTAAAATCGAGTCAAAATAGGATTGTGGGACCCACAGTAAGAATCTCAAAATTTACTCTATCAAAAGACCTCAATTGAGTTACAACGCTTTGGTCCCAAAATGGGACACAATTCAATTCTCAGAAAGGTAGACTCAACAACATGTAAGAAAATCACAATAATTCACTAAATAAAAAAGATAGCAGTCCATTTGAGATAAAATTTACCTCAAATTGATGATCCTTGCACTTCCCCAAACACTCCAATATGCAGCCACACACTAACCAGAGAATATGAAACAAGAATCACAAAAAATAGAGGTCTTAAACTCTGGAAATCCTATTTAGAACTTAAGGTTCAACTATTGATTGCCACTAGTCTTTATTTAAAAGACTGGTCAAACTACTCTTCATGATTTTGAAGACTAGAGGTGCGATCATGACCCCACCCAGGAAAGAACTATGTGATTATAGAGGTCAAACCTCACAATCGCGATGACCAAAGTTAGTCGACACTATAGAGAGACACACTGCAATCGCGATCAGGAGGCCACGCGATCACAATGGCTAGGTGCAGGTCCCTCCATAGTTGGGAGGTTCCCTCACGGCCGTGGTGAAGGAGGTCACCTGCACAAGCTGCTGATGCATCAGCAAAATCACCAGGTTCTCAAAATCCCCTACAAGGTGCTCGGAATTCATTCAAATCCCCGTACATGTAAATGAGATATGTTACCCCACAAATTTAGCATCCCGAACTCAACAGATATACCAAAACTTCCAACAAAGGTCATCTCGGTGAAAAATGGATCCCACACCCAAACTCCATTCTAATCCAAATTCCACAAAGAGGCTTGGGATCCGTACCAAAGATCCTTCTAGACCAAACTCAACATTCAAGAACTAATGAAATCGTTAGAATTACATTCTGATGTCGTCTTCATGAACTCTTGACTGAAGTTAACTATTCGAGTTTCAAAAGCTCTAAAATATTAAAAAACTTGCATATAAACCAAACGAATGACCAGGTGATTAAACTTGTCAGCCCAGCAAGTCATAAATGACTTAGGGTCGCAATAGGAACACTCTAAATGATGAAAAGAAGGAAGTAAATGGGAAATGACTCTAGGTCATTTCAACATTCACTACTAAAAAGGATTTTTGTCCACAAAAGAGTTAAGAATTACATGAAGTCTCAAACAAGCAGGGAAACTACTCTCACATCTTATGCTCGATCTCCTAGGTAACCTCATCTATTAGACGATGCATCTACCAGACCTTTACAATAGAAATATCTCCCGAACACAACCCACACGTCTCTATCTAGAATAACAACTGGCTCCTCCACAAAGGTCAAACAATCATCCAACTTAATTGAATAATACCGGATCATATAAGACTCACCAGGAACATATCGGTGAATCATATAAACATGGAACATCGGGTGAATAGCTAAAAATGTAAGATGTTAGGCCAACTCATAAGCGACATAACCAATATTCTGTCACATCTCTAATGGGCCTATATATCTGGGACTAACCTTGCCCCACCTTCCTGACAACATCACGCTCTTCATGTGCGGCACTCGAAGAAACACCTGATCACCAACCCCAAATCTCAAAGGTCGGTGCCTATGGTTAGCATAATTCTTATGCCTTCTCTTAGCTGACCTAAGTCTATACTGAATCACCCAAACTCTGTCTTAGACCTCATGAAGTAAATTTATACCACGTGGCCTAGGCTTCGAAGATTTAAACCAACCAATTGGAGAGCGACAGTGCCTACCATACAGGGCCTCGAATGGGGCCATCTGAATACTCGAGTGGTAGTTATTATTGTACAAAAACTCTGCTAAAGACAAAAGCTTGTTCCATTTACCTCCAAAGTCCAAAACACAGGCCTGGAACATATCCTCCAAAACCTGAATAAGTAATTAATACACGCAGTTGAATAAGGTGACAGTGAAGAACCACTACACCATGCCTCGTATTGATGATTTGTTTGACTGACTTTAGGGATGACACAATGTTTTCTATGATTTAATTGAGGTCTTGTTACCATCAACTATGGATTAGGGTGACAGACATCCCTAAGACCACATTTATAACTGATTACGACCATTATGAGTTCCTCGTGATGTCTTTTGGGTTGACTAATGCTCCAATGACATTTATGGACTTGCTTTTATTTATGTCCCATCAACATACTGCTTGAATTATGTTTGGTTGTAAGATTGTAACATCCCAAAAGTCCTTAAGTCTAGATCAGATCTTGAAAAGCTCAGAAAATTAATTTGTAGCCATGGTGTTATTTGGTAGTGAATTTGGGCCTGTGTTGGACTATTTGAGATTTAGATTTGTTTTGAGCTATGAGTGAGTGTAACAACCTTTTCCAATTGTTATGGGTAGATTGAGTAGTGACTTGAAATATTTAGGCTAGGCTAGTCTCATACGAAATCTGAGCAAAGTGAGTTCTACGGCAATCTGGAAAAGGATTCTATATAATGTCTAAGCATGGGTTGGATCTTATTTTAGCTAAGAAATTAGGGAGTCTATAGGGATTTTTGGAAGTGAATTTGGGTGAGTAGAACTCCTAATATCGAACTTGGCATGAAAGGGTTAATTTAGAACGTCAAGGTTCGATGGTGTGTTGCGACATGGGGAACTTGGGGAAGAATTCTGAGTTTTTTTCTCCGTATAAGCCTCTAAATCGGTGGAATGCCGGTATGGAGGGTCTATTATAGCGGGCTGGTCAGCATTATAGCGGGTCCATCGCTAATTAATGCATGAAAGGTCCCAAAACTGCTCGTTATTTGGTAACTTCATTTTTGGAAAAAAAAGGTTAACCTAGGGCATTTTCGGTAAAGGTAATTTAATTATTCCTCCTAACTTAGTAATTCAATTCTTGGACCTTAGAATCAATTTTGGTTATCTTAGGGGAGAGTTTTGACTAGAATTAATGGTATAAAAACTCTTGTTTGGGTGGGATCATCATAAGGATGGCCTGGGGTTTAGTATTTGAGTATAATCTGAGCATTTTTAGGCCTTCTCCATTGATTGTGTTATTTTTTTTATTGTTTTAGATCAAGAAACACTCAAAATTCATAACAACGGGAAAGTTTGGGTTCTTTAAAGTTTCCATCTTGATTCGATGTAGGTGATGATTGTTTGTTTTCCAAATTATGTAATCTGTGCATGTTGACTGTTTTATAGAATTACATGTACAATGCATGTTGGGGAAGCATAAAGGGCGAATGTGAAATGACATCATGTTGATAATCTCTTGCAATGAATAAGTTTAATTTACTTGTGGCTTCAAGTGTGGCTGTTCATTGTGATTTTGATTGTGTATGTTGTTTGTGATTGCTGATTGGATTGGGTACCACGCTGGGATAAGTTCACTAATGGTTGGCTCGGGTATCACACTTGGTATGGAATTTCATAACGGTTGGCTATAGGTTCCACGAGAGAACTAGTATGTTTTGTTGTGATCATGTGGGATATGTTTCATGTGTTTGTTAAGTCAAGATATGTGGCTGTGACTTTATGTCGTTTGTGACTCGTTAGTATATATGTTGGCTTATATTATTGTATTTTGGTTTCATGTTTATATTCATATCTTGGAACTAGCCGATGATCCTACTAGTACCTGATGGTTGTGTACTAAAATTGCACTTGCTCTTTCTTTATTAAGTATAAGGCATATTCAGGCGGCTGCTTCGAGACCTCAATTTTGAGAAAAAGTGACATTTGAATCAAAGGGTGAGCTAATTCTTCCAGACTGCTATAGATTGTTCTCTACACCTTTTCCATCTTTTCAAAATCAGACATTTGTAGATTGTTGTTTCTACTTTCGCGGTTGCATCCCCTATTCTTGACTATTTAGAGTTTTGGTACAACCACTTTCAGTTTCTAGGGGGTTATTTTCGCATAGTTGTCTTATGATAATAGATTTTGTTTATGGTTTTATTGTTTTATATTGTTCTTTTAGTTGTTTAGTTGGTTTCTCATTTACAGGTTAGTTGGAAATTGCTTATCCCACTAGAGGGTTAGTGTGGGTGCCACTCACAGCGGGTAGGGGTCGTTTGTGACTTTGGGGTTGGGTTTCGATCAACCGTATCCCTTTATGTCAGTAAAAAGAAAGTTATGGGATTTCCAGAGTGTTTCAATAAGGTTCGAGTCTTGACTGTTCTTTTAGCCTCGGTTCAATCCCAGGCATGTCACTTATTCGAGTTCGAGGGCTAACCAATATGTTAGCCATGGTTTAAGTCGTGACGCTTCACTATTAGTTGGGTTTGAGTCCTGACAGTATGGTCCTATTGGGTTCTTTGGGGTGCCTTAGTCACGGTTTGTGTCTGGGTTTCAGTCTCTCTAGTTTTGAAATATATCTAGTCTTAACTAGGAATAACTTGAGCTCTTCTGTGTACTCATCAATCTTATGGAGGTCCATTTTGGTTATTTTCATTTCACTTGTGCACGAATGTACCTTATGGGTTTAGGGGGGTCCAATTTGGTTTATAATTAATTGGTTTACTTTTATCTTTTAGCTTTATGTTGAATTGTTGAGGGGCATGGTTAGGCTTATCGCTACTGTTCCTTTCCTCTGTCTCCTTGATATAATAATTACTACTTGCTTTACATCATGTATTTACTTTCCAAACTTAGTCAGGCTATGATACCGACTTGGTACCATAGATTCAAGGGTTGACTATTTAAGTGCTTCAAGAAATGAACTGCCGACTAAACTAGCTTACTATTGAGGAAAACTAATAATAAGTTTCTTAAAACCTTCAATCGGCAAAAACGTTAAAAGTCATCTTATTGCAGCAGTAAGCACATGTGTCCATTCAAGAAAATACTCAGAACATATTAAAAATACACAAAAAATAAATACGCAGTTATGGGATTGACAAAAGTAGATTAGTGACACATATAAAAGGAGACAACATCTCATTCCTTCAATTAATGGAGGCCCAACATTGGACAAACCAAGAATAAGTATGAGTGGTACCAGGTTAAGAAAATAGACTGCGTAACACCAAAAACTATCTAATTAGGTGAGAATTATCCAAAGCAATACAAGATCAACCAACTTGAGATACTTTGACAAAATAAAAATATAATAGCACAACTTCAAATTGCTTTAGTCTAGACTCAAATATTTGCAATCTCAAAATAGCTATCAAAATTAGCCTAAATTTTATAATATAAATCAAGGTAAAAAATAATAATTTCGAACTCAAAATTCAAGCTAGAACTGGTGTTGAGCAGTTTCGTAGAAACCCCTTCGTTCATTTATGCTATTATTTCCAAACTCATCGGTCAGGTTTACTATTTAAATGCTTTGAGAAATGAATTGTCAGCTAAACGAGCTTTCTATTGATGTATAGTTGTTGTACTATGCCACATTTGAGAAACCCTTTGAGAGATGGTTACTTTTGGGAATCAAGTATATTAAATTAAAAATGGCATGTTAAATATCACATCGTGTTTGCTGAGTTTAACTTTGTTTTTAACTTCCCTTGAATAACAAGATGCTACTTGTCTCGGCCAAATTTGTATTACCATGTCTCAGTTTCACATGGGCACACTCAAAGAAAGACAGACAAGAGGCAAGCACTTACATTCACAATAAGGTGTTATACATGCCTCCATATTCACACCCCAAACGCTACCATTAGATCGAAGAAAAGGTGATTGTTCACCAATAGGTCTTTCCATGTAACATTTATTGTTTTGAGGCTTTTTTCAAATAACATTTTGTTTCCTAAGTTTTGCTGCAACCGTTCAGCACGTGCGTTTAACAAGTGCACTCATCTCTCTCTCTATATTTTTTAGAAGGGCATCTCTCTCTATATATTTTAGAATACTCTTCTTCATGTGGATATGCTTACTAGAGAATTCTTAGGGACAATATGGAGAGAGAAACTAGTGAAATCAAATTCATGATCCATTATAAACTAATTCAGTAGTGTAGGCAGGAAAAAAATGACAGAAAAAATAGACCCATTCAAGCTGAAGAATTGCAGAACGGATTTCGCTCAACAACAGAAAAAAATAGACCCACTCACAGTAAATTAATGTATTCGAAGTTGAATTTGTTGATGAACCGGGAACTGACCTAATAGTTCTGTACGTTGAGAAATGATGGTTGAGATGTTATGTTGTAGTATCTTTGTTAGGATTGCAATAAGTTCAGGCGTAAAATAGACCTCTTATTGGGTTAGTGCTGCATATCGCTTTGGTGCACATAATTCACGAGGTGTGCTGCAGTATTACTTGGATGGACAATATTTGTGGAGTATGCATCACTTAGACCATATTTTCTCCAGTAACATGATTATAGTTCATATGTGAAACCCTTTCCATGGATGACATTGCATCATATGAAGCTTGATAGGATATTATGTATGGTGCATCGACATAATTATGAGGTGTATTAGACTCAGGTGGAGAGGATGTGCCACTAATAATATGATGTGTGAACTTTAAAACCACACCATGTGTGGATTTTCTTCATTGCCACCAGAGTCCAATAAGTCGATGCACCACAAACAACATACTATCAAGTTGCATATGATTCCATCCCATCCATGGAAAAGGTCTCACGGATGACTTATAATCATGTTACCCGAAAAGATCTGAATTTGCCTTTAAGAAAATATGGTTCTCTAACTGATGCATACCCCACAAATCATGCACAACCAAGTAATATTGCAACATACCCTGCATATTATGTACACTCCAACAAATATTGCAGCACTAAACCAAGAAAGAGCCTATTTAACACTAGTACTTATTGCAAACCTAGCAAAGACTCTACTAGCTAACAAGTTATCAAGTAGTGTCAAAGGAACTACCGTGATAGCAATAGCTTCTGCTGGTATGCTTGCTTCTAGTCAGCAATAGTCTTGGAGATATGAACATCAAGCTACCGAGAAAATTGGGTAGTTGGCAGTCAATTGAACAATAAAACACAAAATGGTTCTATTTTGTCAGTAATCTCTAATTAATCTGTAGAAGAAGCAAGAAAAGGTGAGTGAGTAAGTGAGGGAACATTTGGAATGCTTAGTTATCAAACTTGTTTTTACTTTCATCCACAATGTATTATTAAAATCATATTGATGGTAGATCGGAACAACACATATTGATGCTTACTACTGCAATAATGAAAATTAAGAAGAGAAAAGAAAATCTACAATACCTTTGATTCATATAATGTTTTCCTTTAATACATAAAGATAAGATTAAATACGTTGTTTTTCTTAGTTACTACTAACTTGGACATTCAAGGAATATTCTTTCTGATCATAATCTTTTCAAATACTTTTAAAATGTTTTGAATTGTTAATTATTGTGAATTACGGTACTTTTCATGGAGTTTTTAGATGTGTTTATCGATTTGAACAACATATTAACATTTTCTATTTCAATTTTATTAATTAAGGAGATAAAAAAAACCTACAATATCTTAGATGTTTTCTTGGTGAACTCTCATTCTTGTCTTAACAAAAGTAGAAAATTTATTAAAGTATCCTCATAATGTAATGCATGAAGATAAAAGTAAATATTGAGATAATCTCTAGATTTTTTTATTTATTTTTTAATCCAAAAGTTTGAGGCTTAAAGCCTCATTTATTACCATTTAAAATATGTACACAATCAGGCCCAAAAATTAGCCCAAACAGAGCAAAGAAAAGTGAAAATCTAAAAGAGATAAACAATAACTTGGTAAGCAGCAACACTTTCCTAAAAGACTCACCGATGAAGATGAAGAGGCGTAGACGCGCCGACAATGCTGTTGGTCCAATTTCTCCACAAATCTCTGCTACCTCGCATAAACAAGGAATCTCACAAGTCTTTAAGCTCCATGAGGTGAACTTCGATGTTTCACTGTAACGACTCGAGAGCACCTCCTAGTCGTTACCGGCATATTCGACCTCGAAGAGGTCTTATACAAGCCCTTAGCAATCGTCATAGCACGTATCATAGAATAAAGTAGCAAAAAATTTAAAACTTTTACTTTGGAAGTTCAACTTCACTTTACATATGAAAAACAAAATCTAACTTCGTCATAGTGTACCATCTAGACATAGAAGTATCAAAAATGGGACTTAGCCCTTACATCAATAAGAAGTCTTGAAATAGGAAAGTACAACAATGTCTTTCAACATAAGCAAAGAACTAAACATAGAAGCTAGATCATAGGGTCTAGTCCTCGGACTTGAGGACTCACCAACTTGGGGAAGCAAATCCAAGTGTCTTGAGAAGTAAGCTTGAATCCTCAACGGCCTGAACCTAAATGTTTGGGGAAAAGGGGAAAATATGGGTTAGTACAACACACGTACTAA
>JAJOOR010009446.1:0-56495 GCA_036250505.1 Solanum acaule
ATTATTTGTGTGCTAGGAGATATGACCCTCCAAAGTAGACCCTCGAAAAAGGCTTCACTTGGAAATTTCGGATTTTGATACGGTTGCTCTAAAATTTGGGTTAGACCCATTTTTCACTCAATTTGACCCCCTAAACAAGAATATGAAGTGGGATTTTTGAAAAACGAATTGGATTTTTTTAGATATAGCTAAACAAGTTTCCGGTAACTTCCGAAGCACATTTTTAAGAACTTTTTGGGTCATTTCATCCTCCCCCCCCCCCTTAATTACTCGTTTCTAAAAGTAATTTGACTAAACGAATATTATTGTTGGTTAAAGTGAAGTCTAAACTATTTTACTCGTGGAATCGACCCCAACCTACGAGTTGGGTTCTTTACTTGATAATGATCGCTTATGTTTCTTTAGGGAGGTGTAATTTGAGCGTATCAGAACTCACCGCACATTCTTATCATGTAAAGGTCATTTAGGGGAATCACCATAAGCCTCATCACATTTCTTAGTCCTAGGACTTAGATTCATTTTAGGTGAGAATAGACTTTTAACCTAAAATCATTCTATGTGAGAGAATCTTTCATGTCATATCATTCATGCATAATACCATATCTAGAATTTTACATTAGACATGGATATCATCATGACTCAAGTGATTTTATCACTTCTTACATCAAACATTCATAAGGTAGATTAGGTAGGTAAAGGGCTTCCACCATAATTCTATCCATTAAGCTTCTATTCACATATAGACTTTACTCTCAAAGCCTAAACATACAGAATTCACCATATTAGCTTTACTCTCAAAGCCCAAGCATTCATGACTATAAGCCTTACTCTCAAAGCCCTACTTCTTACAATCATCATTCATACCTAGATTTCAAGGCATTCTAATGACATGCTTCATTATTAGGTGATTCTAGTCATAATTCACCCTAAAGGTTTAACTTCAAGCTTTACAAGTAATGACCCATCGTATAATCTTTAAGCTAAATAAATTCATGTCTATATGATCCTAATCTTGAACAATTACTACTCATAACATCAATTCTAGGTGATCTCCTATGAATCCTCCATTTCACCTTTCATGGCATAAACCCACATAATTCTATTTCATTGATTAGACTAAGGTTAACCATGGAAATTATATAAATTCATCATAATATCATAATTCAATGCTAAAAATATAATAATTAAGTATTATCCACACAATTGGAATCATACCCAACACTACCCACAACATAGGAAGAAACCCTAGCTAAAATTGGGTTTTATCTTCATAATTGAAGGAAATCTAGAGGGCTCTATGGATTTAAGAATCCATACATGAATAAACTAACATACCTTGATTCAAAACCCTTACAAAATCTTGCAACAATGGAGTCTTGTTCTTGACCTAAGCTTAAAGCTCTATCTTCTTCTTCAAGTCTTGAGTTTTCTAGAGAGAGAAATATTTTAGTGGAGAGTATTTTGGTGTTTTGTTTTATCTTATGAGAATAATGAATTAATTGGGTGGTTAAACAGTGCAAATATCTTAAATAAGTCTTTTAAAGCTAGGCCAAACGACCCCACTCAATGACTACCTAATTTGGAATTTCCTAAAAACTCCTCCTCTTGGCAGCCTATTGTCCAAGCTTCACGAGAGCCACCACGGTCGTGGTCCTCACCACTGACCATGGTACTGCTCGTGGTCCTTGGACCAGTAGCTAGGCCACTTGGTTTGGCCTCCACAAATCCATGGTATGAGCACATGCCTTCCCACAAATCGTGGTTAAGATTAATGGTCGTGAAGTGGCTTGTGGTCCATGGTCCAGTGACTTGGCCTCAAGGACTTGCTCCTCAAGTCTAAGGGACCTTCACGAGGCCTCCAACGAACCGTGGTCAAGACAACTGGTCGAGGTGATGGCCGTGAACTTAGGGGAGTGCTTGCCATGGTTGGGGTAGCCTTGGCCTTTGGCTTGGGCTTTACCCCTTTTCTTGGACACTTGCCCTTGTAGCCCTCAACTAAACCCTATAAGGTCTACTAGACTACGGGGTGTAACACTTACCTTGACGCTTAACCCCTAAACCCCTCATTCTAAGTATGGGAAGTCCTATCTACGATTCTAACCCTCATATCAAAACTCTAGAACCCTAACTTAAGGCTCTAGTTAAGTCTACTAGTTTCCGAGGTGTTACAATATCTCCCCCTTGGGATCATTCATCCTCGAATGATGATTCTAAACACTTCTCAAGGGAAACGACTCTAGATTAGCAGCCTATAATGCATGCAATATATTTAAATGCTCATAAACAAGGTGGAAAACTTCAACTCCAACTAAACATACTTAATGTAACACAAGGGAGTAGGAACTACATCTAACAACCCATGATGCAATAAATTCTCATAATTAGTTATGTTCAAGGAGGAACTACCATCTCCTAGACATAACATGCTCAACATACTCTCATGGATCCTATATGCAATTTACTCTCAAAAAGCATTTATTCGAGGAGGAATCTCTCAACTCCAAACGAAAGCATGCTCATATATTCATCTCATTAAGTCAAATAGGCAACTCATTCTCAATGCACTACAAAATGAGGAAAATAATTCACATAAACTCATTTTCTTTCACATGCATCATATAAGAAAACCTTGGCAACACATAAACACACAATAACCTTGCTAGTTAGGCACACCATCTACCCCTTGGGAGTAAGCCTATACAAACTCTTCTAAACATCTTTTATCACATGAAAGTAACAATGAAGCTCTTTCATACTAAATACAACATCCAAGTCTATCATATCAAATCTATCAAATCATAAAAGACAAGGAACACCAGAATCATGATAAAGCATATAACACATACCGGTAGTAACATAAGGTGGTCACTCTTGTCCACCTCTAGCTTGGAGAACTTAAGACATATTCTTCTTTGGAGCTTTCCCACCCAAACAAATTGAACCGGAGGAAGGGTAGGGTTGAGACCTACGACGACTATCCTCTTCATTTCTAGCTACCTTAGAGCAATGCCTTACCTTGTGGCCCAACTCACCACAACCAAAACAAACAATAGAACCCGCTAAGCATTCACCGTCATGCCTTCTATCACACTTACCACATCCCGACAATAGAATCTCACTACTATCATCTTGAGACTTAGGATTAGACACCCTCTTTTGGTTAAACTTAGGAGTACTTGAGCGACTTTCCCCGGGGAACTTTTCCCTAAACATATGGTGACCATGTCCATAGGACTCATCATCATCCAATCTAGACCACTTTTTCACCCTAAATTCTTCCTTGAGTTTTGAATCCTCAATTCGTTGGGCAAAAACCGTTAGACGTGAGATATCCATATCATCAATAAGCATTGCCATACGACATTATTTTTCTACTAAGTCGGACACTCCTATCATGAAATGATTCATCCTAGCCCTTGAATCCTCCACTAAAGTTGGAGCAAACTTGGAGAGTTGGGTAAACTTTAGAGAGCACTATTGAACACTCATAATAACTTGCTTAATGTTGATAAAATATTTTCGCATCTTAACCTCCCTTAACTCTAGGGGAAAGAACCTATCAAGGAATGCCTTCTCAAACACCTCCACCTTTATCGTACCCGCTTCTACCGGTCTATTCTCTTTCCATTTACCATACCATATTTGAGCTACCACTTTCAATTGGTAAGCGGCTAACTCCGCTTTCCATACCAAAGTCACTCCCATGATATTAAGAATCTTATAAAACTTATATAGAAACTCCTTAGGATTTTCCTCCACATTGGAGCCATGAAACTCCGGAGGGTTCATCTTAACAAACACCCTCACTCTTAAGGCCACAGAATTCACATTAGGGTTCACCAGAGAGTATTTTGGGGTTTTGATTTGGGTCTTGTGAGAATAATGACTTAATTGGGTGTTTAAAGAGTTAAAATATCTTAAATAGGTGTTTTACAGCTATGCAAAATGACCCCACCCAATAACTACCTAATTTGGAATTTCCTAAAAACTCCTCCTCTTGGCAGCCTATTGTCCATGCTTCACGAAAGGCACCACCATTCGTGGTCCTCATCACTGACCGTAGTCCTGCTCGTGGTCCTTGGACCAGTTACTAGGCCACTTTGTTTGGCCTCAACAAATCCATGGCATGACCACGAGCCTTCCCACGAACCGTGGTCAAGACCACTGGCCGTAAATTGGCTCTCGTGGTCCATGGTCCAGTGACTTGGCCTCAAGGACTTGCCTCCAAAAGTCTAAGGGACCTTTACGAGGCCTTCCACAAACTGTGGTCAAGACCACTGGTCGTGGTGATGGCCGTGAACTTGGGGTTGTGCTTGCCAATGTTGAGGCAGCCTTGGCCTTTGGGTTGGGCTTTGCCCCTTTGCCTGGGTACTTGCCCTTGTAACCCTCAACTAAAGCCTAGAAGTTCTACTAGACTACTGGGTGTAACATGTAACTTGACTTTTAACCCCTAAACACCTCATTCTAAGTACATGAAGTCTTATTTATGACTCTAACCCTCATATCAAAACTCTAGAACCCTAACCTAAGGCTCTAAATAAGTCTACTAGTTTCTAGGGTGTTACACATGGTGTATAGAACCCCGAAGGACACCATACTAGCCACTTAGCGTATCATAACATAAGTAACAGAACAATAAGAGTAAAAACACATTTCAATTCTAAAATTTTCATGAAAAAAGGTAAGCGGAAGTCTAGATTCTAAGTATCAACATAACCATCTATTACAATATCTGAAATAAAAAGGGACACAACCCATACAACATATTCCAAAGAGGAAATACAAGAAATGAAACTACAAATGTGAAAACATCTATCCTTGAATCATGAGGACTCACCAACAAGCGAGGAGAATAATCGAATCCAATCTTTAGCCACAACGATGATCACCTTGAGAACCGGACCCTATACTTAGGGAAAAATGTAGGAAAAGTAGGCATTAGTACAAAAATTCACTAAGTATGATAGCCATGCACAATAACATTAAAAACATGAAAAAGGGACATTTTAGTTGAAAGCATGCACTTTACCAAGTTTAAACATGATTATGAAAAATAGTGGAAAAGCATAAGTCCTAAGCACAGTCAACATATAGATCATCATAACATAAGAGAAACAAACCATAAATACCCTCAAAGCATACTTGTGCAATGCCTGAAAAAAACCCCATAATCTCACTTATACTATGTAAAGCTTCTTGAGTAACCATAGTTCATAATTAATATTCTTGGTCATATTTTTGTTGTGGGGAAATATGCCTTAACCAACATATACCATGTAAGCTAAACAGGGAATCCGGTGTCTACCCCACACCAAAAAGAGGTGTCCTACTTGTCTAAGGTAGAACCATACTCTTAGCTTAGGTGGATCCACTAGATAAATACCTATGAGGGCACATAGTTTATGGGATAATGAGATTTCTACTAGAAACCTGGACTCAACTAAGGTAGAAAATTTTCATCTCATGAGACATACTTTGGAAACCTAGACTGAACTAGCATATAAGGAACCCATTTGAAAAGCCGGACTCAACTAGTGTAAAAGGTTCCATCTCATATACAATATCCACTCGCTACTAAGAATTAGTTCCCACAGATTACATACTAAGTCTTGACTTAAGTTGATATTCATCGAAGAATGTCTTGACACTCAATCCAATATAATTCGTAAGATAGCTCATAGATTCAATAGGTGAGAATAGCCTTTCAAACTTAGAATCATCATATTGTGAGAAAACCTTTCACATCATATTTTATTCATACATAGGTGTGTAAATGAGAATATCCTTTCAATCACACACAACAAGATCATATTTATAATCACTTTACTCTGAAAGTCTTCTTAAAGCATATACATAAATATGCATAATATCATATCTAGCCCTTTCAAAGGTCAAATCTCATATAAAATCAGCACATCCAGAATTACTACATTAGAAATAGATATAATCATGATTCAAGTAATCCATTCACTACATGCATAATCTCATACAACAAACCCATGTCATAAGATCATAGTTGGGAAATTGGGGAATTTCATGGATTCTTGAGGAATTAAACATAAAACTGTAGGAAATCATCAATTTGTACATAATATAACATAATTCAATAATTATAAACAATTTTGAAAGGAATCCATGAGTTTGGAATCAAACCTTAAATGTTGGGATTTCTAGCTTTGAAATTGGGGATTTTGAAGGGGATCCATGGATGAATTCTATCCATGAATGAAGATCTACCATACATTAGCAATGAAATCCAATGAATTTGAGTAGAAAACTTTGGTCCTTGAACTGTATCCCCAACTTCCTTCTTCTTCTTCCTTGAAGTTCTAGAGAATGAATTTTTGGTGAAGAGTTGGTTTTGTGTTGAGATTTAGAAATAATAAGGAAGATGACTTAATTTAGGGGTATAAATTCCTTAATTAGTTAGTCTAATTTTGAATAAAATGACGTCACTTAATTTTAATTTAAACCGAAAAACCCCAAAGTACCGCTAACTTACTTCTTAGAACAGTTTGTAGATCACTACCGACGACCCCACGACCACGGTCCATGGATGGACCACGTGGCGTGCTGGTTAACCATGGGTGGGTGTCTGTTGCTTGATTTTTTGGGGCACTGACCCAAGACCTCTCACCCACGGGGTGTGGATGGACCAACGGGGAGTAGGTCCCTTTCATTGGTCACTGCCCAGTTAGTTTCCTAAGTTCTTCCTCAAGGACCCATGGTTGGTCGTTGTGGGTCGTACCTTGACGTTCTAAGACAAAACCCTTTATTTTT
Organism: Solanum acaule; assembly: GCA_036250505.1. Lineage (NCBI taxonomy): Eukaryota > Viridiplantae > Streptophyta > Magnoliopsida > Solanales > Solanaceae > Solanum > Solanum acaule. Next base: position 6,781 of record JAJOOR010009446.1, read on the forward strand.
AGGTATGGGGGTTACACTCACGACTCTAACTCTCTTGTCAAGCTCTAATTTTGCCTACTAGTTTCTGCGGTGTTACTGTTGTGGCCTCAATGACCGAGTCATGTGTATATATTTTGGGCCTACATATGTTGTTCTTTTATCATTGTGGCTTATATGTACACTTTTTAGAGCTTCATGTTTATCTTAGCTAAACGCCTTGTAGGTACATGTTATATGTGGGTTCTCTCGGGCCTTTACCACTTCGGGTGCCTGTTCGTCTTAATTGGATTTGAGATGTGACGGCCTGTATCCATCATTTCCTATCGTGGCCCTCAATTCACTTCTTACTTTTAGAGGTCTTTCCAAAAGGGTCTTGGCACCAAAGTTAAGCTTAGCATGACTTTTCATCCCAAAATTGATGGGCAAGCGGAGCGTACCATCCAAATTTTAAAACATATGTTAATGGGTTTTATAATTTGCATATAATAATAGTTATCACTGAAGCATTTGTATAGCTCCATTTTAGGCCTTGTATGGTAGGAGGTTTACATATCCTATTGGTTGGTTTGAGGTGGGGGACATTTCTTTGATAGGTCCCGCATTAGTTCTAGAGGCCATGGAGAAAGTCTGACTCATTAGAGAGTGGTTGAGAATGGCTCAAAGGTGGCAAAAGTCCTATACCGATGTAAGGAGAAGGGATCTAGAATTTGAGGTTAATGATTGGGTCTATTTGAAAATCTCACCCATGAAGGGTGTGATGAGATTTTGCAAGAAAGGAAAGCTTAATCTCCGGTATTTAGGCCCATACCAAATTTTGAGACGTGTTGGTAAAGTTTCCTATCAGTTACATTCTTCAAATGAGTTGGCTTCGGTGCATCCAATATTTCATTTTTGTATGCTTAAGAAGTGTGTTGGAGATCCGCCATTCAAAATCCCTTTAGAAGGGTTGGGGTTGATGAAAGTCTTTCATATGAGGAGGTTCCGGTAAAGATTCTAGACCGGCAAGTCAAGAAATTGAGAAATAAGAAAATAGCTTCTATGAAGGTGTTATGGAGGAATCAACTAGTTGAGGGTGCTACTTGGGAGGCCGAGGCCGATATGAAGTCCTGCTATCCTTACCTTTTTCCTTGTACTTCTATTCTAGCTTAAGGTAAGTAGTTCCTTTTGAGTTTTCCTTGTTTTAGGTGTCATGTGTGTTATGAGTTTTATATGATTTCCATACGGTATGCATGTTAATGAGAAATTTATGTTTAGCAATAAAATGACTTTACATGATTTATTTTCCTCATGTTGTTAAGCATTGAGTAAAAGTTGCCTATATCCTTCATGAGAAGAATTATTGAATATGCTTTAATTATGCTTTTTGAGAGTAAATTTCCTAAAGACACCATGAGATTGTGTTGAGCATGCTTGTATCTTGGAGAAGGTAATTCCTCCTAAGAACATGTGAAATGTTGAGAATTCATGCATAATGGGTTGTTATATATAGTTCCTACTTCCTTGTGATACATTGAGTATGTTTGAGTTAGAGTTGATGTTTCCTCCTTGGTTTTGTGCATTGTTATGATATTGCATTCATGTTGAGCTGCTAGTCTTGAGTCTTTACTTTCGTAAGGTATCTAAAGCGTCATTAGAGGATGAATGTTCCCAAGGGGAGATAATGTAACACCCCAGATTCGAAACTAGGCAAAATAGAAATTTTGGGGAATTTCAAGTGCCATCCATGAAGGCCCAACCACGGGCCGTGTGTCGACCCACGAGCCATAGGTGGGTCTGTGGAAGGTGTCACCTAAAAAGGGTCCAGGAACGGACCACGGAAGAACCTACTGACCGTAGGTGGGTCCACACCCCGTGGTCCATGCAGCCATCGATGGCCCAAACTCTCTGATAATGAACGACGGTTGACTAGGACGAACCGTTGGTCCATCCACAGTCCGTCGGTCATGTGTCATTCAAGGGCTGGCAGTTATTTCAGGGGCAGTTGGGTCTTTTCCAGTTTTAATCCAACTTAAGTGAGGTCGTTTTGCCTAAGCCTAGGGTCACTATATAAGTAATTTTAACTCCAAAACGCACCCAATTAAGTCATATTTTCTAAACCCCAAAATAATTCCCAAAGTTCATCCCCTCCAAAATATTTCTCTCTCTAGAACATGGAGAAGAAGAAGAAAAAGGAGATTCAAGTTAGGGTTCCTGAGCAAGCTTTAGTGAATCAATTTCTTTGGGCTTTGTTATTAAGGTATGGTAGTTTTCATCCATGGAGTCCTCTCAAAATCTCCAATTTCAAAAATATAAATTACCCCCATTGTTAGGGTTTGATTCAAAAGTTATGGGTTCCTTTCAAACATGATTCTAATGGTTGAATTATTTTATATTAAACATGAATTGATGATTTCCTATGGTTTTTATAATGTTTCCCCAAGAACCCGTGTCATTCCCATATTTCTCAAAGTTGATGATATGATGTGGGTCTTTATTGATGAAAGAGGAGTTTTATGAAGTAATGCATGAGGTGATAGAATACTTCAATTATATTGATATCCATGTCTAGTTCCTGAATTCAAGATGTAATGATTGAATGAAAGTTTTGAACCGCAAGGAGGTAAAGTATGAGATTATGCATTTTCTAGAAATCTTTGCATATGTCTAAATGTTGCTTTGAGAGTAAAGTATCCATGATGTTATTGTTATTGTGTTGTTGAAAGGTCATTCTCATATACACAGCTACGCATGAATGTGAAGGGTTATCTCACATAATAAAGGTTCTAAGGTTGAGAGGCTTTCTCACCTAATTGAATCTAAAAGCAAGTAATCATGGATGGTGAAATGTTTTCTCATGCATGATCTAAATAGTTGTCTTAATTTTGTACCTTGAATCGGTAGGCCAAGGGAACCCTTTCATGAGTAACTAAAAAGAGTTATTCTAATTATTTTTCTTGAATCGTTAGGCCAAGGGCACCCTTTCATGAGTAGTGGCGTTAAGTCAAGACTTAATACCTACTCTGTGGGAATTTAATGCTTAGCACCGAGTGGATATTGTATGAGATGGAAGCTCTCCCATAGTAAGACCGGGTTTCTAGTAACAATCTCCTTATCCCATAAACTATGTACCCTCATAGGTTGTTTAGCTAGTGGATCCACCTAAGCTAAGAGTTACCGGTTCTACCTTATGCAAGTAGACCAACCCTTTTTGGTGAGGGAGTCACCAGATTCCATGTTAATCTTACATGGTCTCATGTCGGTTAAGACTTATTTCCCACAATAACAAGAAGTTTAATATTGAACTAAGGCATGCTTAAAGAAGTATCCCGTAAGTGTTCAATGGTTTTAACGATAATTCTTGCTTGCATTGAAGATGATGTTTTGAGTTATGTTTTCCAACTATCTCCATGATGTTGTTTAAACTTGGTAAAGTGCATTCTTTGAAATGAAATGTCCCTTTCTGCATGTTCTAAGTGTTTTTATTCATGGCTATCATACTTAGTGAAATATTTGTAATAACACCTACTTTTACCTACATATTTCCCAAGTGTATGACCCGGATCTCAAGGTTGTAATTCTTGTGGCTAGAGCTTGGATTTGATTGTGGTCCTGAACTTGGTGAGTCCTCATGGTTCGAGGACGGACTTCTTATGTTTTAGTTTCTTTCACATACTTTCCCTTTTGAACATGTCATATGGGCTAGGCCCTATTTCATTCAATTTTGTAATAGAGGGATATGATGAGACAAAGTGTCTAGACTTCTGCTTTCGTTTATGAAAAACCTTTTTAGACTTTAAGACTAAGAGGCTTGTATGGAATCCTTTGGGATTCTATACTCCGTGTTACACCTAGGGGGTACCCTCGGTACAAAGAAACCATTCGTACCGGCAAAGCAATTACCCTTATGCTTCCTTCAACATTCAGCACGAGTAGACGGTGAAAATCAACCACCTTTTCCTCCTTAAGGTTTAGGATTAGAAACTCTATCTTTTATAAATCTAGGAGGATCATTTGAAAAGCACTGACAAGAAAATCTTTGTCACAACCTAGACTGATCATGTCCATGTCACGACCCAGGGGTACACCTTAGATGTAACAAGGTGTATAAGACCCCGAGAGGTCTCATACAAGCCACTTAGCATATCATAACATAAAGTAATAGAAATGAGCAGAAATTTAAAACTTTTCAATACAATCGAAGTCTTTATAAAATGAAGCGGAAGTCTATCAACATCGTCTCAAACCATCTAAACATCAAGAATAGACTCTTGGGACACAACCCATACAATAGTACAAAACATAAAGGAAAGTCATAAATGAAAGTGGTGATGCCATCATCGAACACAAAGAGGACTCACCAAATCTTCACTCCTTGATCAACAAAGAAGCTAGGCACGAGTGTGAGAATCTATGTCGCCGGACCCTACATTTGATAAGAATGTAGGCAAATTATGCGTTAGTACAATCATGTACGAAATATGATAGCTAGCATAAACAACATAAACATCATGGTTAGTCAATACAAATTATAAGCATAATCAATGTGCATAAATCAACATCATAAGAAGAAAGGAATACTTCTCAAGCAACCTTATTCATCCTTAGTCAAGACTTGGGTCATCCCCCTCTAGTCAAGCTTACCTCATGGCATGCATCTCTAGAAACAATCCACATTGTTCATACTTTTCATCATAGTTTCATTATTTATACTTACTTTTAAAGGTATGGAGATTCGCCTCTTTGACTAACTTGTAAAGACTAATGAGTACTCGCCTCTTTCATTGCTTAAAGGCTAACAGATTTTCGCCAATTGCCTTACTTACTTTTAGATTGCGGGTACTCACCTCCACATCATTTATGATATAATGCGGGAACTCTCCTCCACACTATGTCATATGGATCATGGGTATTTTACTTACATGTCCATTGAATATCATACGAACATGGGGACTTGATTTCACATAATAGGACACTTCATCCAATAATAAGTGCCAACGATCGTTAGTCAGTAATATAGCCCAACTAAATGAGTTGGGGTTGAATCCCACATGGAGTGGTACGTGTTTGAGAACCAAAAACAAAATACGAATATGCTCAAGTCAATCATAGGATTACATATTTACGAATAAAAAACATAATTCAAATTAAGGGGTGACACAAGTGTCAAATAAGAGGGTTTTGTTTTGAAGTATCAGTTACAACAACAACAAATAGCACAATTAACAAGTAATGAGACAGGTTGTTGGGATGTAATTGGATTATTGGCTAAGGTAGACAAAAGGTTAATTGCAACTGATAGTAAATAGCTGTAAATCAGTGAATAAGCTAGACTTTAGTGGAGATAAACTTTCTCTCGAACAATTTACCCCGAATGAAGTTGGTTTTTCTCGAACACCAACAAGCAGCAATTAAGAACAACCTACGCTTTAGTCCATTCACTATCTCGATCTGAATATGTGGAAAAAGGTTTAGGATTCACTCTCTCAAGCTAAATCCATGACAACCCAATACCCACAGACCATCAATTCAGTAATCTTTGTTTTAAAATCCCTCTCTCGAGCAAGCCAAAAACACAAAGGTAGAGTTACAGTTGCAAATACAACCCTTTAAATTAAACCATAATTACAGATTGAAATCACTTTTAAACCATATTTAAACTATCAATTAAAAATACCTATAAGCTAAATCAACCCATAATCACATAATCGCATGCACCCCAAGAATTGGGTTTTTAGCTAGACATCATAAAAAGATAAAAATCGTTACCAAATTGTGTTTCCATCAACTGGATAAGATTAATTTCGCCGAAAGGATTGGCACAAAAATTCCAAAACATTTGGCATGTCGGCGATGGGAGGGGGGTCTTTCGGCGAATCACTGATAGCAATTGGTGAATCGCCAATAGTATTCGGCGAGCAAGGCTTAGCCCACCAAAAGTTACAGTGCTTTTAAGGATTAGGGGCGCAGAGAAAGGGCAATCAAGGAAGACCTTCGGCGAGTCGGCGAGTGCGCTCGGCAAACTCAGGCTTCTCGCTGAAATTTATAGAACTTGTTTGAAGATTAAAGCGTGAAATTAAAGGTGGGAAGGGAAGATTCGGTGAACCGCCGAGTGGTTCGGCGAGTTCGTCCCAGCTCGCCAAATGACCCAACGTGCCTACTTTCAACCCAACATCCCAAATTTAACCCCGCAATCCCTGAAAACAAAATCCAAACCTGCACTATTTCAATTAGGCTAAGACCCATTACACCCATGTCCTCGGGATACTCAGACTTCTCCTGGTTTGGCCAAATTTGGCCATTTGACGACCTTTGCCCTTAAGAATGACGTCAACCACTACATCATTAGGCATTACATCATTTGGCACCAATGTGAGTTACTTAGACTTCATCCGACAAGACCCAACAACATGCATGCACAACCCCACCATTTTAATCAATTTTAAGGCATATAGATTTCAGGAAATCACAACAAAGGCATTACGGGCAAGATATTAAAATTAAAACAAGCACACAAATATACAATTCTGATCAGAGAGGCCCAACACACATCACTAAGATAAAATCAATTGCAAATAAGTAAAAATTGCTAAAAATGAATTTCGGGTTCGAAAAACCAACCTTAGATGCCAAATAAATACTTTCAAATTCTAGGAGTCAAAGAAATACTACTCAAAACACAAATTCGACGACTAAAATGTGATAAAAATGAAAAAATGTGGAAATTATTGTGCAGGTGTGAGTTTGGGAAGTTCAAAAGTGAGGGAAAGTGAAAGAGTTTGAAAGTTTAAACCTTTGGCCTTTAAAAACAGTCCAGTTCTTGCCCATTCGGCGACATGATTTTTCCTTGCCGACCCACTCGGCAACACGCTGAATGGGTACTTACCTCGCCGAGTTTTACAGGACCTCCAGTTAATATGGGGGTCCAAACGGCGGACTAAGTCGTGATCGCTGACATGATCGGTAATTCGCAAATAAGCTACTAGGCTTGTCGAGTTTTATAGATTCCAATTTAAAAATGTCTTGAGCCCAACGATAGTCCAAGTCTGGCTCACCGACCTCTTTGGCGAGTCGCCAACAGGAATTTTAGCTCGCCAACGTTCACTTTTTAAACACCTTCAACACTTCGACCTGCACAATTAACACACCATTATTTCAAGTCAAAAAGAAAGAAAATAAACACTTCGATTGCGTCCCACGCAGCGCCTTAGTTAACGTCGCGGTATGACGCAAGTCCACACTCAAACCTCATTGTTGGGGTTTGCCATCGTATCACTAGGCAAAGCCCCTTGCTGTCTCGGGTTTAAATGAGACAAGATATGACCTATTTAGGTCTCCAGCTGTTTGATCTATACTGAATGGGAGGTAACCGTCTGGCTAAGTGTCGACACATCTTCTTTCATTTATTTCAAAATCTTGTCTGGCCCCTCAACTTTGTTGAGGATACAAGAAATCATATCCTCCAACCGACCTCCCTTGAAATCCTTTAGCTTTTGGCGCTCATTGGGAGGAACATATCTATCGTTCTCCCCGTCTCTCTCTTTACAAGTGGGGTTACGGTCCCTCCACTCTCGATCACTATCCTTCCAACCTTTCTTCCTATTCCAACCTAGGCTAACACCCTGCCTTGGGTAGTTTGAACAATAACCACCTCATTGGTAGCTAGGAAGTTCACCTCTTCTTTGTACAAAGACTCAAACTTAGCCTCATTCGGATTAACACACCTGACACCCACGGCATTGACACCTCGAGCACCAGCTCTCATGACATTTTTGGACAAAATGTCAAGTTGTGTCATGATCTTGGCCATGTTCTGGTCCCTCTCTTGGTCTTTCTCCATCTGCTCCTTGGTCAATTTAAATGTGAAAAGGGAGACCTGATCTTCACGGGTGTACAAAGCCCGATTGATTGTGACATGCCATCCAAGAGGTGAGCTGCTATCACATAAGATCGTAGCATCAAACCTCTAGGAGAAAGTTTGTCAACAACACCCTTGTTTACCGAATCAAGACTTCGCTAAAAATACTGCAACAACACATTGTCAGGTAAACCATGGGTTGGGCATTGTAGCACCAACTTTTTGAATAGCAACAAACTCTCATGAATTGGCTCACCCTCTAACCGCTTAAAGCTCTGAATGTTGTCCCGAAGAATCATCATCTTTGAAGGAGGGAAAAATCGCACTTGAAATGCGGTGACCAACTCCTCTAACGAAGTGATTGATTCACGTGGCAATTCAGCAAGCCACTTACATGGTTCTCCCATCAAGGAGAATGGGAACAACCTCAACCGGACCAACTCTTGGGAGATGTTCTTGAAGGAGAACGGTCTGCAAACATCCACGAAGTTTCTAATATGCTCATGGGGATCCTCATGAACCAAACAACCGAACAACCCATTCAATTGCAAGAGCTGCAACATATTACTTGTAATATGGAACACCGTGTTCCCTTCGACCAGAGACAAGTGAATGGCACCAATTCCACCCATAAGATGGGGGTCAGTTGTATTAGGTTTGTTGACATCGTTGAGGTTTTTGATGTCATTTAGGTGGCCTACTTCCTATTTCAAAACACAAACAAGAAAAACAAAACTAAAATTAAGTAAGTTCAACTATGACTAAAAAGAACAAAATTCATCTTAACTAAAGATTCTCAACCAACACCACTCTCCGGCAGTGGCGCCATTTTGATTTCACGTATCAGGACACTTCATCCAATACTAAGTGTCAAGGATCGTTAGTCAGTAATATAACTCAAGTAAATGATGTGGGGTTGAATCCCACAGGGAGTGGTACGTGTTGGATAAACAAAAGCAAAGTATGAATATGTTCAAGTCAATCATAAGAATAGATATTTACGAATAAAAAACATAATTCAAATTAAGGGGTGACACAAGTGTCAAATAAGGGAATTTTTGTTCTAACTATCAGCTACAATTATAGAAAATAACACGAATTAACATGTAATAAGACGGGTTCTTAGGATGCAATTGGATTATAGGCAAAGGTAGACAAATGGGTAAATGCAATTGATAGTAAATAGCTATAAATCAGTAAATAAGCTAGACTTTAGTGGAGATAAACTTTCTCTCGAACAATTTACCCCGAATTAAGTTTATTTCTCTCAAACACCAATAAGAAATAGTTAAGAATAGCCTACGTTTTAGTACATTAACTCTCTCAAGCTACATGTGTGGAAAAAGGTTCAAGATTCACTCTCTCGAGCTGAACCCATGACAACCCAATACCCACAGATGATCAATTCAATAATCTTTGTTTTAAAACCTCTCTTTCGAGCAAGACAAAAAACACGAAGGTAGAGTTGCATTTGCAACTATAACCCTTTAAATTAATACACAATTACCGATTGAAATAACTTTTAAACAACATTTAAACTATTAATTAACAATAACCATAAGCTAAATCAACCCATAATCACATAATTACACCCTAAGAGTTGGAGTTTTAGCTAGACATCATAAAAAGATAGAAATTGTTACCAAATTGTGTTTCCATCAACTGGGTAAGATTAATTTCGTCTTTACAAAGGTCCAAATTGAAGAATCTTAAAGACTCACTTCCAATTACTCAAAAATGGGAAACTTCAATTCTTCAAAGCTAAGGAAAATATTGTTGCAATACCCAGAGTTCAAACTCAAGAATTACTCTAATGAATGTTCAGAATAAAATTTGATACTAAATATAATGTTTGAAAATATATTTATAGTCGCAAAAAGTGTGTTGCGAAGGGCCATTCGACCAGTAAGTCGGGATCGCCGATCAGCTCGGCGATCCGCCCTTTGGTTAATTCCATAGTCTTAATGCTTTGGCCTTGAACATCCTCAAGTTCTGTAACTTTGGGTGATCCAACACTACATCACAGAACTGTTCGGTGACACGCCTACAACTCCTTTCTCTTATCGACTTGATTTTCTCCTTCAGGGCTTGGCACACTGGAACTTTAGGTGAGGTAATAGCCACTTTGGCGACTTGCCCAATGCATTAGGTGATCAACAAGCCTTCTTTTCTTCATTCTTTCAGCTACCTTGTTCCTTTTTGCTCATTAGTGTCCATTCTTTGTTCCTCAATCCAAATACCTGGAAATTAAGGATTTTACATCAGTTATTGGCACAAAATAAGCATTTAAGGACACTAAATCTATCTTAATAAAATCGTAAATGAGTCCAAATCGTGGACTAATCACGACTCACCTCTTGTTCAATTCTAAAAAGTAGGTGAATTACCTCACATCCTTTATATCGAGGCCAAGGGTAATCACCTCTAGCCTTATCAATTACATAGTCTTTTAGTCTATATTAATTTAAGGTGAGCAATCCTTCCAACCTAGAATCATTCAGGCGAGAATGCCTTTCACGTTTATTCAATCATAATTAGCAATTCATGTAGGAAGTATCTCTTCCCCAACAATGACATAAATTACTATCAATTCAAACACTAAGCTTTAATCTCAAAGCCCTAGGTCTCATGATCATCATCTAAGCTTCATTACAAATTTTAATCATGCTTCATCAGTCCTATAAGGATACATCTAAATCCACAAGGTTTACTTTCATGGCATCATCCCAATTATATCAATTCTAGGTCGTAATCATGGAATAGGCATGGGTACATTTAATTTCATTCTAAAAGATGTAATTATACTAATTCTATCATAAATAATCATGATCCACTCAATTGGATCCATAATCAACATAACCCATAACAATTGGAGAAACCCTAGCTAGAATTAGGGAATTCTTCATCAAATTGGGGAAATTCTAGGGGACTCCATGGATTGAATATGTCCATGGAGAAAGAGCTATCATAACTTTATTATAATGCCATCAAAAGCTTTCCAATTGGAGCCTTGATCTTTACCTAGCTTCCTTTTCTTCCTTCTTCTTCCAACTTCTAGAGAGAGAATATTTGAGAGGAGTTTTGGGAATTCTTTTGAGTGATTTGAGAGAATGACTTGAATGAGGGGTTTGGGGGGGAGGGGGGGAATAAAAATCCTTATATAGGTTTCTATTCTTTGGCAAAATGAAACCACTTTGATTTAATTAAATTCGGAAATGACCCTTAGGTCCCTGAATTTTCCCCCAGGACCTGAACCACGAGACCATGACCCACAGACCCTGGATGGACCAACAGTCAGTACTGGTCAACCGTAGTTCATGGTGAGAGACTTTTCTGGCCAACAACGATTCACTGACACAAGGCATGTGGTCCCACCTATGGTCTGTAGGTGGTTCCGTGGGTGGGGCATGTGCTGCTGAACTAGGCCTAATTCTCTCCCATTTCGGATAAGGGCTCTTGCACTAGCTCTCTCACTTAGCCTTAGCTTAGTCTACTAGACTCTAGGGTGTTACATTATATCCCCCTTGGGATCATTCGTCCTCGTATGAAATTCTAGGCATGTTTCTAGACATAAAACTCAAGACTACTTTAGTAGCCCATCATGCATGCAACATATCATAATGCACACAACAAAGGAGGAAACATCAACTCTGAGTCAAATCTACTCAATGCACATTAAAGAGGTAGGAACTACATCTAACAACCCAATATTCACAAAATGTTTCGATTTCATAAATTCAAGGAGGAACTACCTTTTCCATAACAAAACATGCTCAACACAATCTTATGGAGCTTATATGCATTTCAATCTCAAAAAGCATATCTAAACTTGTTCATCAATTCATCTCATGGAGTCTATAGGCAACTCAGACTCAATGCACTACAACATGAGAAAAATCAATCATATAAACTCATTTTCTTTCAAACACAATTTTTTATGAACATGCATAACATAAGGAAATCAACGGAACATCTAAGTCACACATGAATTCTCAACATAACACAAACCAATAGGAAGTTCATTACCTGAAGCTAGAGTAGAACGAAAGAGATGAGGATATCACCACTTCATATTGGCCTCGGCCTCCCAGTTAGCACCCTCAACTAGATGTTTTCTCCACAATACCTTCACGGAAGAAACTTCCTCGTTTCTTAATCTCTTAACTTGCCGGTCTAGAATATCTACCAGTACTTCTTCATAAGACAAACTTTCATCAACTCCTAATCCTTCTAGGGGAAATATGGAGGTCGGATATTCAGTACACTTTTTTATTAGAGACATGGAACACCGGATGCACCATTGCCAAATCATTTGGCAAATCAAGCTCATAGGCAACCTTACCAACCCGTCTCAAGACTTGATATGGGCATACGTACCGGGGACTAAGTGTCCCATTCTTCCCAAATCTCATCACACCTTTCATGGGTGAGATTTTCAAATAGACCTAATCATTAACCTCAAACTCAAGGTCTCTCTTTCTATCATTGGCATAGGACTTTTGTCGACTTTGGGCTGTCATCAACCTCGCTCTAATAATCTGTAACTTTTCCATAACCTCATGAACTAACTTGGGTCCAATCAAAGCAACATCACCTACCTCAAACAACCTATGAGAGATCTACACTTTCTTCCATAAAGAGCTTCAAAGGGGGTCATACCAATGCTAGAATCGTAGGTATTATTATAAGAAAACTCTCTCAATGACAAGTGATCATCCCAACTTCTGTTGAAATCTATTACCATTCGCTCCAGTTACCCATCGGTTTGTTGGTGAAAAGTCGTGCTAAGCTTCACTTTAGTGCCAAGACCCTTTTGGAATGACTTCCAAAACTCAGAGGTAAACTGAGTACCTCTATTAGAGATAATGGACAATGGCACACCTTACAATCTTACCATTTCCCTCAAATACTACTTGGCATAGTCCTCCGCCACATAAGAAACATTAATGGGAATGAAATCAGCTTATTTTGTCATTTGGTCTACTATAACCCAAATCGAATCATATTGGCGCCGAGTGCGTGGCAACCCTACTATAAAGTCCTTATTCAAATATTTCCACTTCCAAGTAGGAATGCTTATATCTTGGGATAATCCTCCCGGTTTCTTGTGCTCTACCTTTACATGTTGGCAATTTAGACACTTAGCCACAAATCCCACAATATCCTTCTTCATCCCATTCCACCAATATATCTCCCGCAAATCATGGTACATCTTTGTGGCTCATGGGTGAATAGAATACCGAGAACTATGGGCCTCTGCCAAAATCTATTCCCTTAGTTCATCAACATTTGGAACACATAATAGACCTTGTTATCTATGTACCCCAAGTCCACCTTGAGAGAAAGCCTCAATGGACTTCTTGAGTACCGCTTCTTTCAATTTTACCAAAATGGGATCAAGACACTGTTTAGCTTTCACATCACTTACAAAAGATTATTCGGAACCATTTTGGACCATAACACCACCCTTGGCGTAGTCTACCAATCGAACACCCAATCGGGCCAATCTACGCACATCTCATGCCAACTCTCATCTATCATCATCCACATGAGCAACATTACCCATAACAACCTACTAAGAGCATCTGCTACTACATTTGCCTTTCCGGGGTGACAGATGACACTCATGTCATAATCCTTAAATAACTCAAGCCACCTTCTTTTGCGAAGATTTAAATCCTTTTGACTAAACACATATTGTAGGATTTTGTGGTCGGTGAACACATCTACATGCACCCCATACAAATAATGCTTCCATATCTTTCAAGAAAAAACCACTGCCGCAGTTTCAAGATCATGGGTCAGATAATTCTTCTCATGAACCTTAAGCTCTCTTGAAGCATAGGAAATAACCTTTCCTTTTCGCAAAAGCACACATCTAAACCCAATTCTTGAGGCATCACAATATACTACAAAACTATTCATACCCTCGGGTAAGGTTAAAACTGGAGCTGAGGTAAGTCTATCTTGGAACTCTTGGAAACTCTTTTCACATGATTTGGACCACACAAACTTAGCCTTCTTTTGAGTCGAAGACATCAATGGAGGGGCATTAGAAGAAAACCCTTCAACAAATCATCGATAATAACTGGCCAAACCCAAGAAACTTCTAATGTTTGACGGTGATAGAGGTCTAGGCCAACGTTTGACCGCATCCGTCTTCTAAGGATCTACCTCTAGCTTGAAAACCGCCGCAGAACGAAGCAAGGCTGTCGGTTGAGGCCTCACCGGGCTTTCATAAATCAGTCTCTCAACAATCAACCTTTGCTTGAAGCTATATGGCCAAGGAAAGCTACCGATCTTTGCCAAAATTTACATTTCCTAAACTTTGCAAAAAGTTGTTGGTCCTTAAGGATTTACAATATGATTCTCCAATGATCAATGTGCTCATTCTCACTTGTTGAATAGATCAAAATATCATCGATGAACACAACCACCAACATATCAAGGTATTGACTAAACACCCTATTCATCAAGTCCACAAGCATATCAAAGTATGTGTTAGAACAATCAAGTGCTAATTGTGATAGCTAGCATAAATAACATAAACATCATGGTTAGTCAATAGAAACTATAAGAATAATCAATGCACATAAACCAACATCATAATAAGAAAGGAATACTTCTCAAGCAACCTTATTCATCATTAGTCAAGACTTGGGTCATCCACCTCTAGTCAAGCTTACCTCATGGCATGCATCTCTAGCAACAATACATATTGATCATACTTTTCATCATAGTTTCATTATTCATACTTACTTTTAAAGACATAGGGATTCGCCTCTTTGCCTAACTTGTAATGACTAATTGGTACTCGCCCCTTGCCTTACTTAAAGGCTAATGGGTATTTGCCTCTTGCTTTAATTACTTTTAGATTTCGGGTACTCACCTTCACAACCTCATCACATGATGCAGGTACTCGCCTCTACATTATTTATCATATAATGTGGGAACTCGCCTCTATACTATGTCATAGGGATCATGGGTATTTTACTTCCACGTCAATTCAATGTCATCAGAACATGGGACTCACCTCTTATTCAATACTAAGGAATAGGGGAATCACCTCACATCCTTTCATATGGAGGTAAAGGGTAATAGCCTCTAGCCTCATCAATTAAATAGTCTTTTAGTCTAGATTCAGTTTGGGTGAGCAATCCTTTCAACCTAGAATCATTCATGTGAGAAAGCCTTTTATGTTCATTGACTCATAATTAGCAATTCATGTAGCAAGTATCTCTTCCCCAAAAATGACATCAATTACTATTAATTCAAACCCTAAGATTTACCCTCAAAGCCCTAAGTCTCATGATCATTATCTAAGCTTCATTCTCAAGCAATTCTAATCATACCTCATTAATGATATAATGATAAATCTAAACTTTCCTTTCATGGCATCATCCCAATTATATCAATGCTAGGTCATAATCATGGAATAGGCATGGGTACATGTAATTTCATTCTAAAAACATGTAATTATACTAATTCTATCATAAATAATCATGATCCACTCAATTGGACCCATAATCAACATAACCCACAACAATTGGAGAAATTCTAGCTAGAATTGGGAATTCTTCATCAAATTAGAGGAATTCTAGGGGACTTCATGGATGGAAGATGTCCATGGATGAAGAGCTATAATACCTTGATTATAATGTCCTAAAAAGTTTGCTAATTGGAGCCTTGATTTTGACCTAGCTTCCTCTTCTTCTTTCTTCTTCCAACTTCTAGAGAGAGAATATTCGAGAGGAGTTTTGGAAATTCTTTTTAGTGATTTGAGAGAATGACTTGAATGAGGGGTTTTGGGGGTTAAAAATCCTTATATAGGTGTCCTAGACATAGGCAAAACTACACCACTTTGATTTAATTAAAATGGGAAAAGACCCATAAGTCCCTGAATTTTTCCACCAGACCTATACCACGAGACCATAACCTACGAATTGTGGATAGACCAA
The DNA here is from genome assembly GCA_036250505.1 of Solanum acaule. NCBI lineage: Eukaryota > Viridiplantae > Streptophyta > Magnoliopsida > Solanales > Solanaceae > Solanum > Solanum acaule. The sequence goes on from JAJOOR010009446.1 coordinate 22,552, forward strand.
CGGATCCTGGATGGGCCAATGGTCCGACCTGGTCAACCATTGTTCATGGTCAGAGACATTTCCGACCAACCACGGTTCACTGACCCACTGCCCGTGGTTGCACCTACGGTCCATAAGTGGTTTCGTGGGTGGGATCTGTGCTGCTGAACTTGGCCTAATTCTCCCCTGTTTTAGATACGGGGTGTTGCACTAGCCCTCTCACTCAGCCCTAGCTTAGTCTACTAGATTCCGGGGTGTTATAACCCATCAGACCATGAATGTGAAAAGTCACCATTATTGGTCCTTGTCGTCTTTGTCTCCCTAGATCTTCCTTTAAGTTTCTCTTCTTATATTGTTAACCATGGACCATTAGATGAGAAATTTCCATATCATTGACCATCATGGTGGTATAACATTCTTTGACTACCATCTCAGACACTCCCAAAATGAACTTACTCATCCTTGCCCTAGGGTCGACAACCATAGTAGGAGAATACCTAGACAATTTTGTGAGATTCAAAGAATATTCTTTCACACTAATGTGGTATTGTTGCAAGATCATTCTGCCTATACCCTTACACATGACTATGTATGAAACGTATATGACTATGATAGTATTGTTGTGTTGAATGAAAGGCTATTCTCATGAACACACTATGAATATGATGTGAAAGGTTTACTCACATCTTGATCATTCCAAGGTTGAAAGGACATTCTTACCTAATGAATCTATGAGCTATTAAGATGGTATGTTTGTTTGAGTGCGTAGTGCATTCTTTCATGAACATGAACTTAAGTGAAGACTTAAAATGAATTTAAAGGGAATTATGCTTAGCACCGAGTGAATATGAGTATGAGATGGGTTCCTTCACGCTAGTAGTTCAGTTCCCCATTATAGTTATCTCATGAGATGGAAACCTCCACGTTAGTAGTCCGGGTTTCTAGTAGCAATCTCCTTATCCCATAACTATGTGCCCACATAAGTCTTTAGCTAGTGGATCCACCTAAAAGCTAATATGTTAGTTCGACCTTAGGCAAGTAAGACACCTCTTTTCGGTGTGGGGGTAAGACACAGGATTCCATGTAGCTCAGATGGTCTATGTCGGTTAAGGCTATATTTCCCTATATGATAAGAATATGAATATGACAAGAACATGAACTATAACTATGATTTCTTAAGAGGTACTACTTAGTATGAGTGGGGGTATGAGACTCCATTTGTGCATTGCACAAGTAGGCTTCTGTAACGACCCGAGATCACCCCCTAGTCGTTACATGCGTATTCAACCTCTCGGAGGTCTTATACAAACCTTAGCATTCATTCATCGCATAGATCATAAAAATTACTAAGAATTTAAAAGTTTTATTCAATAAAACCATAAGACTTCAAGAGGCATCAACACTTGAAAACATCAATACGCAAGCGGAACTACTAAGTCTCTTTAGCCAATCTTAGACAAGAACTTAAAACGTACTAAGGGACACGGCCCTTTACAAATGAAATGAAACTTAAGTGTTTATTACAATGACTAAGAAACTTCTAAACATAGTCCTCGAATCTCGAGGACATACCAAAGACTTGGAAGAGTGAAGCAATCCAAGCAACTCCAAAGCACAATCTCCTCCTAGTAACCACAACCTAAACTTGTAGTAAAATAGAAGAAAGGGGTTAGTATAACACACGTACTAAGTATGAGAATATCCAAAACATACTAAAAAGGACATTTGTTTGGAAGTTATGCTTTCATGCCATTTTGATAAAATCTCATGAACATCCACATAATAGGCACCTTACAAGTCACATCTAACAATACAAAGTCATATGCTTCACAAAACATCATAAACATACATAAATCCTTGGACCTCCACCTTAAGTAACCCTTAAGCAATACCTTTGTGCAATGTATGGGCAACGTCACATACCATCACCCACACTAAGGCACCACCTCAAGGTTACACAAAGTGCTCTTACCATGCATACCTCAACCTTCACCAATTAATCACATAAGACATGTAAGCACATAAGCCAACAAGTCATTTCATAAAACTAGAACACTCATCAAATGTCATCCCAAGAGTCCCCTAAGTAAGACATGGTGAGGCAGCCCATACTACCTCTCCATACCACACCCAAGTGATCCTTAAGGCTACACAAGACAAGCTCCATCCACATCTCAACATAAATCGTTCACTGATTTTAGACTCCAAACAACACATAAAACCATGCAAGACACACTAGAGCACACTAGCATGCAAACAACTAGCTTTCGAACGTCTTGAACGTCTCTTGACGTTTGACTTCCAAACTCAACTAAACTGACCTATAAACTCATTTTCAAACATTTATACAAGTTTATCAACTACTAAAACACATGTGAAGCTCTAATTATCCTATTTGATTTTGAGGGGTGTTACAGCTTCAAGTGTGGTTATGGTACTGTTCTCTAATGCTATGAAGACTTATGAATTATGCATGTATGATATGTATGGTTGTTAAGTATGGATTTAATTTCTACAAGTTATGAATATGAATATTTCATTGTCTATGAATGTTGGCTAATGATGAGGTCAAGGTAAGATATGTATGATGTGGGTGATCTAAAAGCGGTACTTAGCATTTGGTAGAGTTATAGGATCTTGCCTTAGCTTTGTATTGCACTAGTATATGTTTGGGTTTCTTATGATATGGTTTGACTTATGTTTGTTCACGAATGTGCATTATGGCTTTTAAACTTATTAAATACATGGTTTGAACTAATTGTACCTTTTAAGAATGTTTTAAGGATTTTTATGCATGGCTTCCATACTTGGTACATTTTTGTGCTAACCCATATTTTCTACCCTTTTTAAACAAATTGTAGGTCTGGGTTGTTGAGGTTGCTTCTCTTCGATTGATTCTCTCCTTGCCTTGTTGAGTCCTCATTGAAGCGAGGACAAGAGCTACTCTTTCTAGTTTCCTTTCATATGTTCTACTTAGAGACTTTATTGAAAAAGGCTATTCCCTTATTTGAGATTCTATTGTATTAGATGGTTCATTGAGATAATGTTAGACTCTTACTTTTGGATATTAAAGAAAGGACTTTGATTGTAAATGTTTTAAATTCCGCATTTTTTTATTACCTATGTATATAATTATGCTAAGGGCTTGTATGAGACCCCTTCGGGGTCGAGTACGCCATGTTACGTCTAGGGGGTACCCCTGTGTCATGATACACAGTGTGTGCAGGAAAGATTAGGGAAAATTGGAGAAATGTTGAAGCCTGGAAGACTCTTACTAACAACAGAACGGGCCGTGGTGCTCTTCACGATCCACTTCATGACCTGTGAAGTTGGAAGGCCACAAATAGTACCCACTGGAAAGTGAAGAAAAATGGTTCACGGAAATGTTTACTGTCCGCCTGCCTTAGACCGACCGTTTAGCCTCTTGCGAACTTACATGTAAGTTTTCATCCCAAATAAGGTTCACGAGCACTCACACAGGCCGTGGGGCTCTTCATGAACGACTTCACAACCCATCATTGGTAAGTCGATAATGACGACCCGACCCGACCAGACTTGCGCGAATGAAAAACCCAAATTCAGTGTTTTAGAAGCATTCCTAGCCCCAAAGGTCGTGTTTTTTCCCCTTCTTCTCACTTGGAACGTCTCTTTGGGATAATAAAATGGTTTTTCATCATCTACAACTCCAAATCAAAGAGAAATTCAAGCCCTAAGTCTACATGCAAGGAATCCCTAGATTCAAGTTCATCTTCTCAATTATGTGCAAAAGATTGAGCAAATTTAGAATTAAGTTCTTATCCTTACTTGATATAAGGTTGATCTTATTTATAATCAAGTTAGAACTACTAATATTTGTTCGTATTGTGGAATTATTACTTGATGATTGGAATTTGGAGTTTATATGTTGTGGGTATGTGGTAAATTGTGGAATTTCTTGATCATAGGTTAATTCTATATGTAATTTGTAATGAGTTAGAGAAAATTGTTTGAATCGGGTGTGGAAATGCTTTTAAATCGATGAAAGTAAGTTGGAATATTGATGATATGTGTTGTTAGGTTGTGGGTATGGATGAAATTGGTAAATCGTTTGATAAATTGTTGAAATTGATGCTTATGTTGTGTAAGATTAAATTAATTAGTTGAATGAAGTTTACGAAAAGGCAAAAATAGTCTTTTTTTGGTGTTTGTGATTGAGGACAGTGATAAAAGTGAGTTTGTGTGGTAAATCGACTGAAATGTTGCCTAAGTGTAAGTACAAGAGGGGATTCACAGACTGTGCAAGGGTGCATAGGCTGTGAAACTCTTCATGAACTACACCCTGGTGACAGGTAGGCATAGGGAAAGTTTCATGAGGGCCTAAATGGAGTGTGGTACTCACCATAAACCGTGAAGCCTTCCATGAACTAACCTCATTGAGACAGTCACTACTGTGTATAGTTCACAATGGCCTAAACGGATAGTGGTACCCACCACGAAACGTGTAGTACCCCGTTGATAATTTTTTTGTTTTGTCTTTTGTTATTTTAGTTGTTTTCTTTTTTGTTCATTACGTGGCCCTTCCCTGTAATAAATTGGGTGACAACATTCTAAAGGCAAGGCATCACGTTCTACAATTACAAAGGGGAATTCTAAGTACCCATTAGTGCTTCATTTAATAGATATAAGTACTAACCAGCTGCTTTTCCAGGTACAATGGGACAAAAGCGAAAGATCACACAACTGCATGTCTCACCACCTCCTTCTCCCACTCAAAGTTCAAATTCGGTGATATCTAGTAGCTCTAAAGTCAGGATAAATATAGAGATCGAAGATCATTCTCTCCCAGCTACTAGATTGCGGAAAGCTAGGGCTACTTTGCAACACACTCCTACCTAGTCTGAAGAGGAAGGTAGTGAGTCCGAGAGTGAGCAGTGATCTGATGATAAGTCCTGAGAAATTACTAATGAGCCTCAGACAGAGGAGGGTGGAGACGAAGAAAATGAGGTCTAGGAGGATAATGCTGATAGTACATCCGGGAGCCTATGGTGCAATTTGTTCACCACCAAGAATCTGACCAAATAGTGAGGCATCAAATAATCGATTGTTATCACGGGATGTGGTCAGTACCCGGATCAAAGGAGTTCTTCAAGCATGGCATAGTATAAAAAGTTGGAGGCTTTGGCAGGCAACCTATTATATTCGAATCCAGAGTGATAGAGCCGGATATTTAGGTAGTCCCAAAAATTCACAAGCTTTTCAAATTACATAAGTTTGAATGGATGAACAACATGCAGGAGAGTGTACGCACCACCTGACTAGAGAGTTTTATGCCTCATGTGCAACAACTCTGATGAATTTTTCTGTAGACAATGAAATGACAAAGAACGGGAAGAAAGCTTTTGTAGCCACATGGGGACCACTAGATGCAGTGTTAGTGAGGGATTAGTCTCTGAGATCATGATAAATAGGATGATACATGACCAAAAGTATACATCATCTGCTTTAGGGGGGTTATTTGAAGGTAGGCACCATGCAGTGACTAGTGATACCGAAATGGATGATCCGAGCTCGCACGAGGGTGTCATGCGCTGGATTGCTGGACATATTGTGATGGAGGAATAGGGTGCAGTCTGGTGCAGATTACAAAGGCATTGATGTTATTTCCTACCAAGATCTTGTGGGTAGTTGTTCGTGCACAGTTGCGGCCTACAACTAATGATAGCATTGTCACTGCCACTTGCCTCGTTGGTCGCCTACCTCATGCTTAGTTACCCATTGTATGTGGGCCGAATAATTGCATTAGAAATGCCGGACAGAGCATTGAACGAGAGAGAAAGTTCGTTGTTTCCCTGTTTGATAGGGAAACTTAGTTTGCAGAAAATATCCCACCAAATAAATTGATGGACAAATGGGTAGAAGCATCCAATGTCACCATGGAATCAAAGATATAAAAAAATGTGTCAAACCATCTTTATGGTTCAAGATCAGGTCTAGTAGGGCCATTGGCACTAGTTCCACATATTCCGAATGAGATCACAAAAGCTGAGAGAGTTAGCAAGCAGGGTGAATCCTTATAGCCAGCTGCAGGAATGCAACCACCACTAGTTCATTTTCACAGGCTAAAGGTACATTCATGTGTATACCCACTCTAATTTTGTAGTGTTTGGATGCAGAGTAGAAGCAGACTCGGTCCATAGTCGACCAGATAGTGCTCAAACTACCTTAGCTTGTACAGAGAGATGTATTGGCTGCAGAAAAGTGGTTGAGAGATGAAATGTGGCAAGAGCTTGCAGTACTGAAGAATCGGATGGATGGTTTAGAGGACTACGTGAACAATTAACTACAGGCTATAGGTTCTATAGATGGTGCTGCATGGAAGGCACAAATTCCTGAGAAGAGAGAAAAATTGCTAAACTGGCAAGGAAGCCAGTCACTGTGCCCCCTCCAGTTGTACCGGACTCTTTGATGAGTCTATTCAGTGCGCCACCCACCACTTAGTCGGTTGATGACATATGGGGTGACTTGGCTAGACCGGCGATCGGTAAGAGAAAGTAGAAAGACTTGGGGTCGGATGATGTGCTACTAGCGGATCTTTCAAAGGAGGAAAAGAGTTAACATAATAAGGCAAGGAAAGAATACATGAGGTTAGCAAAAGAGAGAGAGGCGTGAAGTAGCAAGGTCTGGTCCTTCTGGCAGTGCGATGCCTACTCCTGCTGATGGCAACCATCTTGACCCCGTTCCTATACAAGAGAGCGCACTCGCTCATAAGGGTGCTAACATCACTCCGACGACCGGCTCCTAGAGCAACGCAAGTATGATCCCTCCTTATAGACCTTGTTTGGTTGCGTTTATACTTTGAGGGAAAGCTAATTTTTGTTAGGGATGGAGTGGTGTGAGCAACTTGCCATTAGTTGTTAGAGTGTATAGAGGTTGGCTCTGTTTCTAATATATTTTTGTGTGGTTGTGAATTCTGGGTTAAAAGTTTGTGTTTCTCTGATGAGAAACTATTTGCTAGCAGAAGTTGAATCTTGTGTTTCTGAAAAATATATTTAATTTGAAAGTTTGACTGTTAGGCTCTTTGTGCAACATTTTATATACTCACGTGTTGATCATTTTTAGCTTGGAACATAAATCGGTTGACTAAAATGTTGAAAGTGTAAGCATGTTCCATGTGAGTGTAAGGTTTGTGTGAAGTCTTACAATGTTTGTAGAAGCTAGAACTTGCCCGATTAGTCTTGCTAGAGACATAGAATAACTGGATAGGATGTGAGCCATCATGTGGGTCGTGAAGAAGTATGACAAGTCAGTCACACTACTCTTAAGACTTTTTTTACAGACTATTTCAATTAATTAGGTTTATTTTTTTAAGACTACTCGTCATTGTACGAAGCTAAGCGATAATTTCCATATTTTATATTTGGTTTTTGTCTATTATTTTTGGATTAAGACTTCGAGATTGTGATTAAAAATTTGATAATCAATCTTTCTTGGGAATTTGCAATTATTGTTTCTAGTAGCAATCTCCTTATCCCATCCATATGTTCCACCATAGGGTCATTGTATAGATAGACATGATTTACGTAGATAGACATTAGCTAATGGATCCACGTAAGCTAGAAGTTAAGGTTCTCTCCTTGGCAAGTAAGGACACCCCTCTTTGGTGTGGGCAGACACCAAATTCCATATTTTAGCTCACATGGTCTCTATGTTAGTTCAGTCTAATTCCCACACTAATGATGAACTAGGGTTACTTCAAGAAGTATTTCCTAAGTTTTTCAAAGAGAAGTTTTAGTTGCATTTGACCATGAATACTATGATGTTTTCTAACCTCCTTCTTATGGTTTTAACTTGGTCTTTGCATGACCATGAAAAAGTCCTTTTTAGAATGATATCATACTTGGTACATCTTTGTACTAACACATACGTTTGCCTAGATGTTTCTCTAATATATGGTCCGACGCTCCGATCTTGTATCCCCGTGGCAAGAAGTCACTTTGTCTATACATAGTAGTGGTGAGCCCTCATGTTTCGAGGACCAAACCTTTTATCACTTTTAGTATTTACTTTAAGATATAGTACGTGATGCAAGGGTTATGTCCCAGTCTTTCTTGATGTATTAGATGGTTTTGAGACTATGTAGACTTCCGCTTAGATTTATCAAACTATAGATTGTCTTCTAAATCTCTTGAATTCTATTATCTTATTTATGTATGTTAAGTGGCTTGTGTAGGGACTCTCAGGGTCCTATACTCCATGTTACGCCTAGGGAGTACCTTGGGTCATGACAATAGCCAACACTTTATGTGTATCCGCTAAACTCTTCAGCGATTCTAGACCCAATCCCACTTGTGGAATTAGACATGGTATTTTTTGTTGCCTAATCCAAGTGTACTCGACCTTAGTTGTCCACATTTCTACTCATATAAAGAAATGATCTTGTACACTTGGAATATTGTTGAAAAGAATAATTTGTTTATTCAAAAATATTACAAATATCACTTTGTATTCAACTTAAGTTGTATTGTAAATATTTTCTCTTCTAACCAACTGTTTTGTGGCATTGCAACCTTAAAATAGAAGTTGAAAACATCAATAATATGAGAAAAAGAAGAAATGAGAAAGGGAACATTGCAAATAGTGAGTTTGATAAACTTACTAATGATGTAATAACCTCTATTTTTGTTAGATGCCATGTGAAGATACTATACATGTTAAGGTCTGTATCTATGTCATGGCATGACCTTATTATTAGTCATTGTTTTTGTTCTCACCACCCCATATAATCAAAAAATTCTCCCAACTTTATATTATGGATCACAATTTATCAGGGGAAAGAAGGTGTAGAGTCTGATATTTTTTGTAGACATGTAACTAGAGGAGGGAGAAATAAATTAATTTTACAATGAATCATTCCTTGGTCTTTTTTGGTGCTCTTGTCTTGTCTGCTATGGTTTGGTTTGCGCTTCAACAAGAGATTGACGAACTTTATTGTTTAATCCTACCATGTAACATGTTTGTGAGTTGCTGAAATGTTTACCTATTACTTTTCCTACTTATAATTGAAGTGTCTATCTTGGGTTTAGATATCTAAATTCAAAGAATGAATACAAAGTAGTTCATTTTTTCTATAGGAGTTCTACATCTCGTCATAGGTATCCTCTATTTACACAACTAATATGTAAGGTGTTTATGATAAATTAGGTTTGTGGAATTCCTAATACTAGATGGAAGGAAATTGCTGAGATTCGTCAATATCATGCGAACTTGACAGTATTGTTTGTAAATGAATGTATGTATTGGTTAGTTGGACTATGTTTTGATGCCAAACCTGTTAGAGTTTTTTGGCTTGACTTTGAAAATGATATGTTTCTTAATATATCATAGCCATAATCTTTTGAGACTCTGTCATACCTAAAAATGGTTGACTAAAAGGGATGTTTCACCTCACAGACGAAGATCACTTTCGCAATAGTTTAATTCAAGAGCTATGGATACTCAAGGATAAAATCAATTGTATTTGTGTGAAGGAGTATAACATCGATTTGGTCAACTTTAGGTGCGGGAAATGTATGTATACCTTCGAGACATGGAATGAAGAAATCATTTTTATACCATCCCTTGCTTACAAAATTTAACTTGGATAATGTCTTCACATGGCATCTAACAAAAATTGAAGTTATCACAACATTAGTCAACTTATCAAACTCACTATTTGCAATATTTCCTTTCTCATCTCTACTTTTCATCCTAATTATTGATGTATTCATCTTTAATTTCTTAAATTGCAATGCTACAAAAAAAATTAGTCACAAAAGAAAATATTGCCATCAAAACACAAGTTGAATACAAAGTAAGATTTGTAATATTTTTGCATGACCACAATTTTCTTTTCAACTATAATCAAGGTATATGTGATCATTTTTTTATGTGAGTACAAATTTGACCAACCAAGGCCGATTACATTTCATTTGGATAACAGAAATATACCTAGTCTAATCCCACAAGTGGGGTCTTGTCCATAGTTGCTAAAGTCTTCAGCGGATTCAAATAAAGTGTTGGTTATAAGTACCTTAATAATTGTTTCCACTAAATTTATTATAGCAACAATTATATTATTGTTCTTCGGGATGGCAGAGTTGGTTTGGAGGGTGGTTATCCACACGGATGACGTAAGATCAATCCCCCCTCAATGCCTTGTGAGTCGAGCCTGTCTCATAGGGCTTGCCTAGTGTGGTTTACATCCCCGGTGTGGTTTGCAGGCTATTACACAGTGGGGGGTTTACCTAGTGCGCATAAAGTGCTCACGACAGAGTGCTCACCCGAAAAGCAGAGGGTGTGGCAGAGGTTGTAGTGGCTACGGGTTATCCTGTGATTCCAAAAAAAAAACAATTATATTATTACCACAAAAGAATTATCTGTTGTACTTTTTAGGGATAGCTTACTTTTACATTTTGGAGCTCGAGAGGTTGTATCATATAGAGCTTGGCTCAAAGAGCAGGATTGTAAGATAAATATCAAGAAACATAGAAAATTTGAAAGAGTAGAGAACATTCATGACTTTTGAGGCATATGTTTGAATGCCATTCCTTTTACGATAAGGTGTAATGTTATTCCTTTTCTTCAAGAGGGAATTGAATTGTGAAGTCAATGTAAAATACTAACTGTGATTCCATCGTGAATATGAAGCATACTGTAATAATTTGCTAGTTTGGAGACTTAAAAGTTTTCGCCTTTCCAGAGCAGATAGTTTATCGCAACCACGACTCAAATTACTAATCCAGGAATCCTTACGTGGTGAAACCTAATCATTCTTAACTATATATATATATATATATATGCAGATAATCTACCTAATACTAACCGTACATTAGGATATTTAGAGTATGTTTTCCAACACTTGTAATGGTGTTTATATAGACAATATTAGGTGTTGTCTATTACTACGTATATAAACACCATAATAGGTGTTGGAAGACACACTCTAAATCTCCTAGTGAACAACTAGGGTTAGGGATATTCGTTGCATATATACATAGTTTAGGATAATTAGGTTGTGGAAATAGGGCATCCAATTGTCATGTGAGTATTAATGGGTTAGTAATTTGAGTCGTGGTTGCCGCAAACGTTCTACTTTTGAAAGGATTCTTGTAAGTCTCCAATGTAGCAAATTATTACAATATGTTTTATATTCATTGTCGCACCCCATTTTTTCTCAAAACCGGTTTGCAACAACATGCCAAGTCTTTTTAGGAATTTAGAAAGAGATGAGTCGCCACCTAACGAATTAAAGACGCATTAGGGCATCATTCTATACCAATTAGAAATAAAATAAATTAAAAGGGTCTAATGAAACCATAGATTGGGTAAGAGTTCAAGTTACATAATAAAGAAGGTGTTAAGCACACTTTGAGGTCCACAAATGTGGGTCCTGATCGAATCTTGTGAACTATGTGGAGATTAGGCAATAAATTAATGGGACGTTAATTTATTAATCTAAAAATAACTTGATTAAAAATATATAAGAAATTTATTCTTAACTTTGAAACAAGTAAATAAAGTAAGCATGGATCGATTATCACCCAATTCATACAAATCTAGGTGAAAAGGTAATTAGACATGTACATTTATTTATATTTAAGATAGTAAATTAAATTTTTGCGAGTTGTAGGAGTTGACACATGAAGACCCAATGAAGCCACAAAAAATCATGAGTTCAATTATCTTAGACCACCAAACAGAGAAACAACATACTTGCAATATTAACAACAAAAGAAGGAAATGAAAGTATTTGAATAAGATTAATAAAAAGAAAAATCAAATAAAGGATGTGGAGAATAAAAGACAAAAGAACTAACATGTTCGCTTCCAAATTAAATGCTTAAAGTATGTTGTGTAACGTAACATAGAAATTTAAATAAATTAGCAACGTATAAAGTTAAAGTTGAGAGGGACAGAGAGAATGTGATCAGAGTATGAAAAGGTTGAAAACGGTCCCAATGCAATGTTACTTCCTCTATTTCATTTTTTTCGATTGACTCTCTTATATTCCTTAAAAATATACAAAAAGGATTATTAAAGAAAGGGAAAATGGCCAAATGACCCCCCAACCTATTATTAGATTTCCAACTACACACCTATTTTCCGCGGGAGTCCTATTACCTCCCTGAACTACGTTAAAAATGGAATAAATAACCCCTTAAGTGCTCAGTTGGCATGGAGAGTGTATTTCACTCTGTTTGAGAGAGTGAGATGCCTATTTTTTTTTAATTTCCGTTTTTTTTTCTAATTTTCTTTTTCTTTCTCTTTCTTCTTATTTATCTATACAACATTTTTCACCATTATCATTGTTGAAGCTTTTTCAATGAATGTTTGAAATAAAAATTATCAACAACAATGCATTTAATGAATAAATATTTTTTCAATAAACTTATTTAGAACATATCTTAAAAATTAATTTTTTTTTAAAAAAAACATAGCCATTAATTAATTTTTTAAAAAAGTGATGGATTCAAGAGTAAAAAAATCAAAGTGAAGTAATTGTATATTTAAAAAATATTTTCAAACTTAATAAAAGAAACTAAAACAAAACAATTTATTCTACATTTTGAAAGAAGGATCCTACATGTTTTCCTAAAATTCATGAAGAATCAAAATCAAAAACCCAAATTATAAATTAATCATGAAAATTTTATAGGGAGATATAATAAAGAATGGGGAAGAGAGAGAGAGAGGTTTCTCAAATTGGTGTTACAAATTGGTCTTCTCATCCGCGATTATTTTGAGTTGTCGGCGGAATCTTCAAGGGATGAATCTGATCTCGAATGTTCATGACTCATTTAATGTGTATCTAAAATTGTCTAAGGAAGAAAATCGAATGAACTATAAAAAAATGTGGAAAATTATTGAATTAGTTGGATGAAAGATTTGATTAATTAGGATCGCTATCTTCTAGACTCTAGAGATTTGGAGTAGATGAAAAGGTGAGTTGAATTTTCGTTTTTATAAAATGTTAGAGATATATAAATTTATTGAGGTAAAAAATGGTGTTTAGTATAGTTAGGATTGAAAAAATGATTGGGGAAGAAAGAAAGAGGAAGGAGGAGAACTTTTTTTAAAAAAAAAACATTAAATGATGAAATACACGTGTCAAGTGCATGTATTTCACCACAAGACAGATGCCTGGTAATGACATTTCAGGGAGGAAGTAATTCCACTTTAAAATAGCTCAGGGGGATAATAGGACCCCCGTGAAGTATAAGTGTGTAGTTGGAAATCCGGTTATAGATTGGGGGGTCATTTGATCATTTTCTCATAAAGAAATTATTCCGGAGTACTAAAAAGATTATTTTGATGTTTTAAAAGTCATGTCAAACTTTAAAATATTTTTACATTAATGTTTAAATTTAGTAAAAGTATTTTGATACTGTACATTAATAATATAATTAGTCATGCCTTGGAAATATTTAAAAGGGTGACATAAAAATTAGAAAAGATGGGAGTAATAAGTTGCTTTATTTTTAGGGAAAATGCATAAGTATCCCCCCAGCCTATGCCCCAAATCTCTGAGACACACTTAACCTTTACTAAGGTCCTATTATCCCCCCGAACTTATTTTATATATAATATTCTACCCCTTTTGGCCCACGTGGCACTATCCTTGAAAGAATTGTCAACACGCACTAGGCCCACAAGATAGTGCCACGTAGGCCGGAAAGGGTTAGAAAATTATATATAAAATAAGTTCAGGGGGTAATAGGACCTTAGTAAAGGTTAGGTGTGTCTGAGGGATTTTGGGCATAGGCTGGGGGGGAGGGTACTTATGCATTTTCCCTTATTTTTATAAAGGTATATATGTGTTTCATTTAAAAATTCAACTATAGTCTATCCTTTTTCATCATTTTCTAAAACATACCTGGTAAACGCTAAACTACACCTCATCCAATAGTAAGTGTAGGCGATCATAATCTAGTATAAAACCCAACGAAGAGTTGGGGTCTAACCCACAGGGAGCAGTACAAGTTTGAATTTAGTTATGAAGTTATAAATGTGGTCTAATCGGATATAGGAATAAAAATTATCGAAAACATTTAGATAAATTGAAAACGGTGACACAAATGTCAGATGGGGGAAATGTTTTGTCAATTAACAACGAAAACAATTGCGAAAATAGGAGAAACAATAAGTATAGAGGAATTCTTTGGGATACACTACAACATTTTATGCCTTCAACCACCCTAGAAAAATGTGGCCTAAACTATCAAAAAATGTAGCCTTTGATCAAATGCCACATTTTTCAACTTTAGGCTACGCTTTTCTGGGGGTGGCCTAAAGAAGCGTAACCTTAGACTTTGGGCCACGCTTTTCAAGTGTTGTCTTATCAACTACACTTCAAAAGTGTGGCCTATAATGAAAAAATGTCACACTTTGCATTACCTCTTATAGCAACATTTCTCTCCTACAACTATACTTTTAAGCGTAGCCTTTGCTTCCTTATTGGCTATACTTTTGAAGCGTAGCATTTTCTAGCTTCTCTACAACAATACTTTGAAGTGTAGTCTTTGCCAATATACATATGATTATTTCCAATTAATAAGATTCACAATTAGCATCCTTATGGAAACACCTTTGAAGGGTTGCAATGTTATTTTGGCTATAAAATATTTAGATGCCAAAAATTTTTAATTTAAAAATGAGAATATTGTTGTACAATAAATAAGCATTAAATTAGCTAATAAATAATTCAAATGTACAGATTTGCAATAAACATAATTAAATAATTTGTCTTGTACGACACATACTTATAAAGCAATACTTTATGTACTACCAATTAACTATACAAAACCAACTATAATATATTCAAACTTTTACAATAGTTCAAAATCTCTTCATCATCTGCCTCAATCTATCGAATTGATTGCCGATACATTCCTACACATTCAAAATAAAATTAAAAATCAGAAACAAACCATGTTCAACAAATCAAACGTTAGAAAGAAACCATGTACATTGTTTTCATCTTTTGTATCCTCATTATAAAAATTACTCAGTTAAATAGGTTGAGAAGGTAATCACTCACCTGCCTTTGAGTTCAGCCCTCATGCTGGATAAGTATTTCTCAGATGTTTTCTGAAGGAACAAGTAAAAGAAACATAATTAGTTTATTGTTTTCTTTCGCTAGTAAATCAAGTTTCAGTTAAAGAGAACATGGAGAGGGCGAATAAAGCAACCAAGCAGACTTAATATTCAGTAAATTGGGTACCTGCTTATGGTAGCTACAATATGTTCCACGCAGCTTGCAAATGTTCTCAATCCATAAGTTTTATGCCACCTACCACTTAATTCCATATGCTGGCTTTCCATACTACTATATCATATTCTTGCTCTTCCCTTTTGTTTGCTGCCTATGCAAAATTTTGGTCCTCAATATCTGGTTGGAAGGCAAAAGGTTGGGGAACCTTTTATCTCTGTTTCCCTTGGTGAGAGAGATCTGGAGATAGGATACATGATACTCACATGAGACTGAGAGAGAGTGGCCTTATGCCTAAAATGTTGTAGTGTTTAGTTGTTATAACAAAACTAGTAAATATTCATACATACATTTACTCCTTTATATATATATACAAAATCAGCCAAAACATAATTAAAACACAACTATCCTCTCAATTAACTACTATCAGTGGTTTTAAGAACTTATATGATACTCGTCCATATAGTAAACTATTCAATTTACACATTTTAAGTTTAATAAATGCCAAAAACATGTTCAAATCTCTTTAGTTTTCCATTTCATGCTACTTCTCTTTACTTAATTTACTTCAAGGGTCATCTAAAATAAACAAAGTTGTCATTCAAACCATCCTAAAAAAATAAGAACCATAGGAGCTCAATGTTCAGCATATTCCAGAAAAACATAACAGAGCCCTAAGCATGGTTAAGTTTTATCTTATTTTTGTTATCTCTCCACAGTTCAAGATTTATTATATTACAGATAAAGAAAGTCAATACACTCAGAACCAAGGATAAAGTTCCTCCTCCTTCCAAACTTGCTTTCACCAAATAGAGAATACTAATGCCAACAGAACACTACAATTTAAGGGAGAGGAAAGCTAACAAGTACCACTATTATCATATTTCTTCATCTCTTATGGCATATTCCAAACAAAATAAAGTAATTTTTTGTTCACAGAAAAAGAAAATATATAGTAGAAGTTTCAAAAGTAATAAAGAAAAAAAATCAAAATACCCGAGAGAAGAGAAGTAAAAGAAAATAGTAGTAACTCTTTGAAATATAACAGGTTTAACATAGTCAATTGAGACATAAAATTAAGCTACAAAATAGATAACTTGACAGCCAAACCAAAGGAGCATAAGAAAATAAGCAACAAGATATGAAGTATATGACCTTACAATGTCAAATTAGCTAGAGATTAATCCATATGTATCCATGCTTAATTTTGTATTGTGGCAGAGCCAACATATGTTATATGAACTTAGTATTTATGACACAGAGCAAATATATTTTCCACACTGATCACACTTATAACTAACAAACCAAATAGCCGAAAGGTTAAGATATAACCAAAAACCACACTTACCACACTAATTCCCATTTTTTCCATACAATTAAAATAAGAAATCAAATAGCCATTCCAGTTAGATAGTTTAATAATCACACTTATAAATAAATAAAACATATATTTTTCCACCTAAAAACTATCAATCACGATCATAAGACCAAAAAGGATTTTAAGTACCCATTCATTTAACGAACACACAAGTATATGTCTAGAACATAGCCAAGATACAAAAAAAAAAATACCCCTGTAAATAATGTTGACTTATATCAAGATTTTATCAGTTCACTTTCTTTAACTTAAGCCATATTTTTACTCCTTTTAGTTAGCTTCCTCATTAGAATGAAATATTTTATAACAGAGCTAACATTAACCAATTACTTGAATAGTTCTACTGCTTTATAGATTTTGTTAGTTCTCCTCTAGATTTTTGAATTTGTGGCTGGCTCCTGTGTCTTAACTACTCTCATGTAATGAAGCTAGCATATCTACTTTTGTACTTTTTGTATCTTCTTGATACGGGTAATGAAACAACTTACTTCATGAAAAAAACATTAACCGGCTAGTTTTGTATTACTTCGTCAAATATATTTAAACCTTTTGTACACCACAAAACTGTTTATTGCTGGCAAAATTAAACACCAAATGACATGCACTACATCAACAAAAATTTAAAAGATATAAATATTACCTCCCTTAATTACAACATCTAATCTCGAGTATAGGTGGCATGCTCACAGCCTTAAGAAGTGAGTCTCAAGTCTACAAAGATACAAATGATAGTCAAGACGAATATCATAATGAGTTCTTAAAATTGAACCTCAACAATGAAAGAAATGGCACTATAGAAAATTACCATTACAAGCAATATATATGTCAACATTCATAATTAATCTTTAGGTAAATCGCTTCATAACATATAAAACAATGAAACACAACTAAAATATGATGAAGTTTAAAAAATCAGGATTAATGAATCATGTTTTACATAGTTCAATAAGACATTAAAACTTAATTTTCCTTTTAGGGCATACTTTTAGCAATTGGTCATATTACAATTCTCCCCTGTTATAACAAAATAAAAATAACTGACAGAAGCATCTACAATAAGCACGAACTAAAATAACATCAAACGATGACAAGAGCTCATATGTAAAACATAGCTTTTCAGATGTTCTTTCAGTTGGTAATAGTAAATCGATAGATTCTGTTTTTTGAGGAAACAAACTAGTTATTGAGAGACCAAAGGTATGCAAAACAACACTTTCACCGAGGTACTTATGTGCAAAAATTTCTACCTGATAAATCAAGGTACATAAATTTCAATTTTTTTGTCAAGATAGAGGAGACTATAGTAATTTTGTCGATCCTCTTTGATGCGTGAGAAAACCTTTTGGCAAAATTGGGGCAAAGGAAACCCTTGTAGACAAATCCTACATACTGCAACAATTTTTTCAATCAAAAAACCCTTCTAAAGAAACCTATTGAATGCCTCTACTCTCTACTATGCATTTTAATTGAGGAAAATAGATACCCTAACGCTCTAAACTTTTTCCTCAAAATGTAATGACTTTTTGCTATTTAGAAATTAGGGGGAAAGTTAGACTGATGGAGGGAATATAATTACTTGAGTAAAAAAAATTAACAATTATAAGGGCACACTTATAAAGTATTATATTAAGAATTATCAAAATAGCACAGTTAAAAAGCATTATCTTATATATTAGAAGACGTGGTCAATTATATTATGATTTAACAGTGCTTAGAAAGTGTAGCTTATACTACTAAAGAACACACTTTTAAAGTGTTGTCAATGCTATCGTGGCCAAATGTTCTATTTAAAGGCCACACTCTAAAAGTGTTCCCACTAACACTTTTAACAACACTTTCAAAGTGTTGTCATGAACTGATGTGGCCTTAGGCTAGATTTGGTGTAGTGATGTGATCGATTATAGGTTAATTTCGCTATATGCGTAATTGTAATTTGCTAACAATTGTTGAATCTCAGTGGGTAGGCTAGACTAAAGATGCAATAGCTTTCTCTCGAACAACTATTACGATTCAAGCGAGTTCTATCGAACCACGACAAGCTTAACACTGTACACAACCCAATACCTTAATTTATCTACTCTCTCGATATAGATAGGTAGAATCGAGTTTAGAATTCACTCTCTCGAGCTGAACCCACAACAACCCAATAACTACAATCATCAATTAAAAACCTTAGTTCTAAACCTCCTTCTCAAGCAGGCCTAGAATACTAAGAAAGAATTTCCTTTGCAACTACAATTCAAAGAATAATACACGGCTATCAATTAAACCCCATTTCAATAAAGTATTTAAATCACTAAACAACAATATCCATAGGCTAACTAAAACCAATAATCACATGAGTATACCCAAGAATTGGGATTTTAGCCACACATCATAATAAGGAAGAAACAATTACCAATTATGTTAGCCATGAACTGGGTAATGGTTCCCAAATCTCTACAATGCTTCAAATCAACTCAATTTAAAAACCCAATTGAAAATTCCTCAAAACCAAGTCTCAAAAGCTCTAAGTTCTACAATGGAAAACTCAGGAAAATTGAATAGGACTCAACTTATATTTTAGATAAAAAAAAAACTCTTTTTTTATGTTTTTCAAATTTCAATTTATAGTTTCCCAAATTTTGGCCTACAGAACCATTAGGCGAAGTAAGTTGAGTATCGCCAACCAATTCGGCCATGCGCCCATTGCTCCATTCCATCATCGGTTTTCCTTAGCTTTATCCTCAGGGTTCAGTGATTTTAGGAGATCAAGATCGAGGTCACTGATCCGTTCAGCAGTCCACCGAATGTCCATTTCCATCGCCATGTTTGTTCTTCCCCAGGGCTGGCATGCTTGAACTTTAGGCGAGCTAAAGCGCTACTCGACGGCTCGCCGAGTAGTCTTGGCGATCACCAAGATTTCCTTTCTTCAACTTCTTCAGCTTTTTCGCTCCTTTTTGCCCACAATGTCCTTCCCTTGCTCCTTAGCCTTTTTTACTGCAAATCAACACTTTAACATTAGTTTAGAGCATAAATTAGGCATTGAGGACAATAAAATGATGTATACAATGCCCTAAATATGTCGAAATCTCAAACTCATCAACAACCCCTACTTAAACTTTTGTTTGTTCTCAAGTAAAACTCAAGGTCAATCAGTTCAACAAGGATATCCACAAACAGTGCTACTCAAGACACCACACAAATGCACACAAGAGGTTTAAACTACACATACAATTTTCAATTACGCACTCTAAATTTCAAATTGTGACTAACCATTATCAAATAGTCTCAAGCTCACAATGTTTGCCTCAAATGCAAGTTCAAGCTCAACAATAACATTCAAATGCCCTCACACCAAGAATAATTCAATGCTGACACAAGATTCATCAACATTTTATAATCTCTTAATCAAATACAACTCTCACACTCCTAAAGATGAACATATGCATGATTCTACCAATTGACTTGCTCTTATTTTCCAATCGACATTCTTTTCAGCTCACTCAAGATCACAAAGGTCTTTTCAAGGCTTGTAACGGGGTTGAGTACAAAGATATGATCATTTTGGTATAATGGCTTCTACCTTCATGAAGTAAGGCCTGAAAATCACATTTTTCTCCTTCTCTTTCACATTCAAACATGTTCACAATCCACCCTATTATTCAACTAAGCAAGACTCATTGGATACCCCATTTTCTTTTGGTCCTTCCACACACTTTATTTCTCAAACTTTTTTCTTTTCTAGTCTTCCTACATTTTCTCCTTCTTTTTTTTTTACATGGAGGAGTTCCATCTTTTTCAAACCCTTGCTTCAATGAGGATTTTTTACACTTCATGACTTTCCTTCTTTTTCACCACACCCCCAACATGGGATTTTGGCCTAAGTTGGCTATTCAACTAACCAATACTTCATGACGATTATAGGTGATGGGACAAAGAGGTCAAAGTTGTTCAAGTTTCTTCCAAAGAAAAGGATAGGCTCAAAAAGTGCCAAGCAAGTATCACACTTCTCACATGGTAGCCACAAAGAGGTATACTATCAAATTAAGTTCACTCTTCAAAAAATTTGGCTAAGATAATTTCAATAGCTTGCTTCAATTAATCAATAGGACTAACGGGGCAAGTTCTAGGCGACATCACGCATAATATTCAAGAAAACATCATTGCACATGGCATTCGATACAATTATCAAGCAAGACTCCACACTTTCTAGCTAGTTTGCAATGATCATCACAAGAGATTGACTCGACAACCGACTAGTCACAACAAGATGCTAAGAGTTCACATATTAACTATGTAACTCAGTTTGCCTCATCGTAAACGTACATTCATATCATTCAATTGAGTGAACTATTAAAGTCACCATTATTCACCACAATCGACACTAAAAAATGCAAGACAACAACCACAATAAAAAATAGAAGGGTGGAAATTTTTTAAAATCAGTTCAAAACCATTTGCAATTCATAATAACGGACAAGCACAATAGATCAAAAGCATATATATATAAAACATAAAATAATCCAACATTCTCAAAACCATAATGGAAAACATCCATAACTAAAACCCAAAAGCGGTAGGTATAGAAATACCTAACCCCACAAAACTAATCTAGCAGTTGTCCTCGTATGCAAAGAAATGACAAAATAGTCTAAAAGGTGATAGAAATGGAGTAAAGGGAATCATCTTGCCAAACTAAGCCTAGGGTGAGGAATGCATGTCTGTAACTCCATTTGTCAGGGTATCAGTGCCCGGCTCATCAACATCCTTTGCTCCACTAGAGCCCAACATCAACATCTCTCTGAGTGATGCCTGCACAACAGTCTCAACCATGGCTCCCTCAAGGTCTACCAAATCATCATATACGATATCGTCTCTAACACCGAGCTCCTTCTCATCAATCTCTGCTTCAGACTCAGCATCTGCATCATCAGCCCTAACAACATCTCCGGTCGTAGTAGCCGGAGGAACCTTAGCACTAGTTGGAACATCTACGCTCAGGATGTCAGGAATCTCAACTTTGTTGAACAACATTGACAAATCTATGGACTTCAACTTGTCTAAATCCATGTGCAATCTAACAATGTCGGCCTTCAAGGCCGTCAAAAAAGCAGAATCACCTCAGCCATGATAACAAACCTCAACCCACACTATAAGGGAATCTAGAGAAAACCTACAACTATCAATCAAATGTCAATGCTCTCTCATGTAAGCCCTAATAAGAGGTAAGGCAGAAGCAATAACCCGCTCTCTCAGGCCACGCACATCGACCTCTACATGGAGGCACGCATATCAGTAAAATGAGCTAGATGGCCCATCTTGTATAACATGGACTGGGTGATATGGGGTCAGGAGGCTACAACAGAAGTAGAAGAATAAGGAAGGGGTGCCTCAGTAGAACTAGGAGATGTAGAAGTGGAAGGACTAGAGTTACATCTAGGCTTACTAGCCTAAGGGGGTAGTATCGCTTCAGTCGCCAATATGTTAACATCGACTATCGGGGATGTATCCACTGGTGCAGCTTTCCTCCTATCGGTCTCATCTTTCAAGTACTCAACCTCAATACATCGGCTATCGATCCATAATCGACACTAGACAAGCAGCCTTTAGATGTCGCAGGATTTGTTTTGATTCTGTGAAGGAATGATGGTGTTACTAATGAACCCAAACCACTATCTGGCAGGAACGTTCATGTCCTTCTTCTCAATCAGTGCACCTACCTCGATCCACCTGGGAGTAACATCAGAAAGGAGGGGTGCCAACTAACCCTTTAGATCCTCTAAGGTCTTCATCTTGATCAAGTCGGGGTAATCATGCATGAAATCCCATGAACACCTGAGTACCCCATTTATATATGTGCTGCTACACTTGACCTTCTTCCTTCGAAAAACCTTGAAGTCAACTGGCTTGAAGGCATTTTCCTTCTTCTTCCTCTTCGGCAGTAACTCTCTGTATGCCGCATAAGACTCCTAGACCCAAGTAGGGATATAAGGACTTTAGGGTTTAGTAAGGACTTAAAATTTGTGGAACTTCAAAGTGTTCCATACCTCATGATACCTGTCTACCACACCGTCGGTAGACAACCTCTTCTCTTCCAAAATGGTCCTCGAACTCTCGACCTATAGTCTATTTAGTGATCGGGGAGGAGGACCCTTAACTGGTGGGCTTGTACCACTGTCTACTCTGGAGCTGAAGCTGGAGAAGGCGTAGGAGGCACCGAGATCCTAGATGGATCATGCATAGCCTTGGAGCGTAGCTGCGCTATCCTAGCCTGTAGGAGTTGGTAAACTTTCGGTTCAGAAATGGATGCCGGAGAACTGTCCTTAGACTAACCCTCACTGCCGGAGAGAGTGTGGTACGTAGAGTAAATACCCTCACTATCAGAGCTCTCCTCTGTTGGTGTCAGCTGCGCAGGACCTTGCCCTTGCCCTTTCCCCTTATTGGAGAAAGTTTAGTTGTCAGGGTCAGGAAAACATTAGCCTCCTTATTGATTACTATTCCACATACCTTCTTTCGGGTTGGCTGATTTCTTCTTACTACTTTGGTGTAGCCATTTCTGTAACCTAAAACAACACATGTTATATGCAATTATAGGAAAATGCAACGTGTAAAAAACTACTCAAAAATAATCGCCGAACCCCTTTGGCGAGCCAAGTCGGGCTCGCTGAAAGTTCCAAGGTAAAATTACTAAAAAATAAAAGAAGTTCGGTGATTTCTAGGGCCAATCGACGGATCACCGACTCCATTCGGCGAGCTAGAAGTAGTTCACCGAAAGTTACAGAACTATTTTAGAAATTAGGGGCGTAGAACGGCTATTAAAAGTTACTTTCGGTGAGCTGAAGCATATCGCTGAAATTTACAGAACTAAGACTCAAAAAATAGAAAATTAAAAAGTGATGTAAGGGACGTTTAGCAAACTGCCGCACCACTCGGCAAGCTCGATCCAGCTCGCCGAGCAGTCCAACCTGCCAGATTTGTACCCCTAACTTCAAAATCTAACCCGCAGCCCACCAAAACAAAACTAAACAATCATTTCATGCAATTCAATTAAGAGCCATAAGACCCATGCCCATGGGGTACTCAGACTTCCCACAATTTGTCCAAAATTACCCAATTGACGTATTTTGCCCTTTAGAATGTCGTGAACCGCTCCATCAGTTGGCAAAATTCGACAATTAGCACGATAAGGGGTTACTCAGACCCACTAGACCCACAACAATTTCAACATTCAAGGACACAGGATTTCACTATCATTAACACTCCAGAAATTAGTAGGCTAAAGTAGAGCTTAACATGAGCTCTCTCTAGTATATTAAAGTACTTTTAACTATTAAACAATCGTTTTAACTCTTCACAACTTACAAACTCAAAACTCAACCAACTTCCCTCCCAAAAATATTCTCTCTAAACTCCATTGAAGAACAAAGAAGAAGGTCAAGATTAGGGTTCAAGCTCCAAGATTTTCACTCCAATTTCATGTGGAAATCTCCCTAAGGTATGGATGCTTTTCATTCTTGAGTAGATGTCCCCCAAGAAGTCCCTTCAAAGTGTGTTTTTAAGACTTCCAAAAACTAGGGTTTTTATTCTAGTCATGGGTCTTCTTCCAAAACGATTTCTATGGTTCAATTTTGATCTATTATGATTAATTATTATGGTTTAGGATCAGATTATTGTAGTATTTATGGATTTACATGAAAATATCTCTTGGATCCATGATTTCCCTTTCTTCCTAAATTGTGAACTAAGGTGTGACTTGATTGACCTTGGAAGTTGATAATTGATTGTGTTTATGTTTATTAAGTTGTTGAATCATGAAATCTCTCTATCTAATGATATAATTCTAGAAGTTAGGGCTGATGTTGGTTCATGGCCTTGAAGGGAAATTGGCTAGGGTTTGCATATGTTGAGGTTAATTGTATATAACTGTGTGATTTACTTAGATAGTAATGATCCTATATCTAGTGTGTAATTATGGTATTGAAGCAAGATCCTTCTTCGCTATACTCTTACACTTGGTTATACATGAAGTATATATGCATGTTTATGATAAACTTGTTGTATTGATTGAGAGGATATTCTCATGATCACAATACGACTACAAGGTGAAAGGTATACTCACATATGAGCTATTATGATGATATGTGGGCATGATTGCCTAGTGTATTCTTTTATAAATGTGAACTTAAGTAAAGACTTAATATGACTCTTAAAGGGAATTATGTTTAGCATCGAGCAGATATGAGTATCAGATGGGTTCCTTCACGCTAGTAGTTGGGTTCCCAATATGGTTATCTCATGAGATGGAAACCTCAATGTTAGTAGTCAAGGTTTCTAGAAGCAATCTCCTTATCCCTTAACTATGTGCCCACATAGGTTTTAGCTAGTGGATCCACCTAGAAGCTATTAGGAAAGTTCTACCTTAGGGAAGTAGGACACCTCTTTCCGGTGTGGGGGTAGAACACCGAATTCCATGTTGCTCACATGCTCTATGTTGGTTAATGCTAATCTTCCCTACATGATATGAATATGAACTATGATAAGAACATGAACATTAATTATGACTTCTTAAGGGGGTACACTTATCATGAGTGGGGGTATGAGAATTTACTTAGGCATTGCACAAGTAGACTCTAAGAGGGGTCATGGGGAGGTTCTTTTGTGTTATGAAGGCACATGAATTATGTATGAAAGGTATGTATGAATGTTAAGATTGACTTCACTTGTTAAAAGTTATGATTATGAATGACTCCTTACTTATGTATGTTGGATATGAATAAGGTAAAGTAAGACATGTATGTTGTGGGTGGCCTAAATGTGATACTTCGCATTTGGTAGGGTTATGGGATCTTACCTTTGCATTGCACTAGTGTGGCTTTGGGTTGATGTTATGTTGATTTGACTTATTTTTCTTCTTAAATGTGCATTATGGCTTTCAAACTTGATAAACGCATGATTTCAACTAAATGTCCCTTTTATGCATGTTTTAAGAATGTTGTGCATGGCTTCCATACTTAGTACATTATTTGTGCTAACCCATATTTTCTACATTCTATGAGTGTAGGTTTTGGCCGTTCATACATACTACTCTCTTCAAGTGAAGCTTGGGTTGACTATTCCCTAGGCTTGGTGAGTCCTCATGTTCGAGGATAAGATGTTTCCATTTTCTAGCTTTTATGTACTTTCCACTTTTGGGACTATATTGGTATAAAGGGGTTTTGACCCTATTTGTACTCCTTATATACTAGATGGTGATTGAGACAACTCTAGATTCTTATTTTTCATCTATGATGAAGAAGTTGACTTCTATTGTAAAGTTTTAAATTTTCCATAATTATTCTATGTCTTTATGTTATGATGAAGCTAAGGGGTTGTACGAGACCCCTCAGGGTCAAGTACACCATGTTACTCCTAGGAGGTAGCCCCGGGTCGTGACAAACTTGGTATGAGAGCATAAGGTTTTGGGATAATACTTAGGTTGATGTCTCATGAACTACGTCAAGTAGAGTCTTGTTCATGAGTGTGAAGCGTACCACACTTATGAATGAGAGGCTATAAGACTTTTAGGAACTTTTCACTTCGTTCATTACTCCCTTAGAGGTTTTACTATATGAAGTCCTTTTCCTGACCCCTTTCTTGTGCATATAAGAATATGACTACTAGAAGAGTGGATGCATGAAGAGTGGAAGAGGAAATCGCTAATGATGAGGGAATTCCTCCCCAAGGTCAACAAGGGGCTCAAGTTCCACAAGCTCCTAATGATGAAGGGACCATGACCAATGTTGAAATAAGGTCGGCTCTGCAAACATTGACCCATATTTTAACTACTCAAGTCACTAGGGATGCTAGAGCTCGTGTGAACCCCAATGCAGGTACAATTGCTTTGAGAATTACAGATTTCAAAAAAATGAATCTCCCTATATTTTATGGATCTTAAGTGGATTGTAACGACCCTAATAATGAACTACTGAAACTAGAGCCGAACTAGCAAATCTGTGAGTGTGTCTTGAGTTTTGAAGTGGTTTAAGGTTGTCCCGAGTCATGATTGAGGTGTTTAGGGGTTAGACGTCAAGGTACGACCCCCTAAGGACCACCCTAAGGGTTCTTGAGGAGGACCCTAAGTATAAACCCCAAGACCCCAAGGAAACCATGAGGCTTCCCAAAATGGGGTGACTTACGGAAGGGGTCTACGCCCCGTAGGTCCATCCACGCCCCGTGGATGGCCTTCGTAGGTCAAGGGGCCCCAAACCATGTGTCTAAATCAAATGACGGAGGAACAGCATGAGGCATCAACCCATCCATGGTCCGTGGATGGGGAGACTTTGTTTGAACCTGTTTTGTTGTCAAGTCACGACAAGTGTAGGGGTGAATTTACCAATTCACCCCAAGTTCTAATAAGTGTATGGACGGTTGTTTTAGGTTATTAAGATATTTTAATAGAATTAAAACATTAAAACCCTATTTTAGTTTTCATTATTCAATTTCCCCAAATCAAAACCCCTCCCTCTCCAAATATCTTCTATTTAGAACTCCATTGAAGACCAAGAGAAAAAGAAGACTTAGGGCTTGAAGAGAAGGGCTAATTGAGTGGATTTTCATGGATTTCATCTAGTAAGGTATGGTGGTCTTGATCCTTGTCTAATTTTCCAATCAAGGAGCCAAATCCAAAGTGATTCCAAAGTATGAAAAATCTAGGGTTTTACTCAATCTCATGGGTTCTTTCATCAAATATTTTCAAATGGTTTCTAATGATGATTTATGATTGTATTGGTGTTTATTTGATGATTTAAGATGAAAATACTCTATGAACCTGTGATTTCTCTCAATTCATAAATTGTACCTTATGAAGTGGGTTTGATGATCATCAATGAATGTTGATGGATTATGCCTAAATTGATTTAGATTGTGGAATTGTATAATTATTCATGCCTAAATGTATTAATGAAAGGTTTGTTGGTAAAAGTGAATTCATGGCGTTGAAAGGGCAAGTGATGACCTAATTTATATGTTGAAGTAGAATTGTGCTTGAGCTATCCATCCACTTGAAAGGTGGAGATGTTTAATTACATTGTATAATGTGAACATGTCCTTGAAGGCATAGTTTGAGGAATTGAAGTATTATCATGATATTGTATATGTGAATGTGATGTGAAGGATTTGCATGTGATTTCAATGATAGAATGATGATCATGTGTAGAATATAATTGTGTTATTGTTTATAGTATATTCTCAATTAACACTCATGAATGTTGATGATGGAATGTGAAGGGTTTCTATATTGTAGTGTTGTATTATGAATTGGTAGGCTTAGGTTCCCTCTTCTTGATAAATAAAAGCTATGTTGAATGTGATCTGTTGAATTGGTAGGCTAAGGCATCCTTTTCTTGTATTGATGAATGTGATCATGAATGAAGTATATTGACTTGATAGGCTTAGGCATCCTCTTCTTGAATAATGAATGTATCTTGACTTAATGTTAATGATCACGAATCGGTAGGTCTAATGTTGGTAGCCCTTTTATAAATGACTATGAATGTGTTGATGACTTAGAATTGGTAGACCTAATGTTGGTAGCCTTCTGTTGAATGAATGAATGTGTAGAATTAGTAGACCTAGTGTTGGTAGCCTTTCTATGAATGACTAATGAGGTTTTTTAGGCTAAGTCTTGAACCAGTAGACTCAGTGTTGGTGGCCCTTCATGATGAGTCTACAACCCAATGTAAATGTAAAACCTTGAAGCAGTAGACCTAATGGTGGTGACCTCCTTCTTGTGTGAGATGATGAGCCTTGAAATGGTAGACCTAATGGTTGTGGCCCTTTCTAGGAAGATCAATGAGCTATCGTTAATATACCTTAAATCGGTAGACCTAATGGTGGTGAGCTTTCATGTGTATGTACTTTGGGTCGGTAGGCCTAATGTTGGTGGCCCTCTCAAGTACAACAATGTAATGTGAATGAACTACTCTATGGGAATGGAGGCTAAGCACCAAGTGGATATGGATAAGATGGCGACTCTCCCAATGTTAGGTTAGAGTCCAATGAACCTCTTTCTTATCCCATAACTATGTGCCTACATAGGATGTGTACTAGTTCTACCCTAGGCAAGTAGAACACCTTCCTTCGATATAGGGTTACAAGACACTTGATCCCATGATTTAGCTCTCATGGTCTATGTCGATTAATGCCTATTCCCATCATGTGAGATGTGCATTACGGTTTCTTGAGGAGTTCTATGATGTGTGGGTGGTAGTATGGGATGCTATCCATGCATTGCACGAGTAGGCTTTGAGAGGGTCATAGTGAGTTCTCTAAGTCTTAATGACTATTGTTTGAACTCTTAGGAAGAAGTTCATGAGAATTTTGATCTAATGTCTAATGGATGAAAGTCCTCTAAATGATATTATTGAGTAATGTTGAATCTTATATGCTTAAATGTGAATATGCATGCTATACTTGGATTGTATTATGAGTACTTTTTTGTCATGACTTATTGTATATGAATGTGTCTTGTCTATGGTGACTTCAAAGGAGTACTTAGTGTGAGTAGTAGTATGGTATGCGACTTGCACATTGCACAAGTATGACTTAGAGTTGTCATAGATGTTGGTCTTAAGGTAATTGGTGTAACTCATGTATTGTTTATGTCTCTTATATACTTTATTGTGTAAAGATGGCAAGGATGAATGGTAAGTTCACTTTTAGTGACCTTAAGGTGGTATCTTAGTGTGGGTGGTGGTATGAGATGCTATCTATACATTGCACAAGGTATTGCTTGAGGGTTACTTGAGGTGAAGGCTTAAGGTAAAGGTAAAAGATTTATCTGATGATTATGTTCAAATGTGAAAATGTGACTTGAATGTTGGTTATGACTTATGTTATGACTCTTTTACTCATACTCATGAAGTTTTACCAAAATGGCATAAAAGCAAGACTTTCAAAGAAATGTCCGTTTTAAGCATGATTTTTGCATGGCTTCCATACTTAGTTCTTAATTGTGCTAACCCCATTCTTCTCCCTTTTTACCAAAATGTAGGGTTTGGAGATATTGGTGTTCTATGCTTGAAGGATCGGTTTCTAAGGTGCTTGAAGATGAAGACTTGGTGAGTCTTTATAGTTTTGAGGATAAAACCCATTGTGTTCCTATATGTCTTTTAGTTTTCATTAAAGCTTTTGTATGGTCTAAGTCCTAATGTTGTATTCAAAGTATTAGATGGTTTGAGACATAGTATACAATGTCTAGAAAGTCTTCCGCTTTCTTTTTAATGAAAATATCTTCGATTGCAAAGAAAGTTTTTAATTCTTCTTTATTTTCCTATGCCCTTATGTTCAAGAATTCTTTGAGGCTTGTATTCCTTTCGGGGACGAGTACGCCGTGTTGCATCTAGGGGCTAACCTTGGGTCGTGACAAACATGGTATCAGAGCACAAGTTTTTCGAATGATCTTAGGTTGTCTCAAACCCCATCTAGTAGAGTCTTATTCATAATGTGAAGCGCGCCATATTGTGAATAGGAGGCTATTGGGTGTTAAGAAAGTATCACTTCTTCATTCATCAAGTCGTGCCATAGAGTTTAACTCTATAATGTCTTTCCCTTATTCCTTATGTGATGGTCTTTAGAGTATGACCACTTGAAAGGAGTATGTTAGAATGGGTTGAGGGAGAGAAGAGGTTGGTTGTGATGTCAACTATGGCTTTGTGACTTGATAGATGTGAGATGGAAGATTGTGATGTTGACTTTAGTACGAATGGGTTGCTTTATGGTTATGTGTGATGTTGGTAAAAGGTTATGATGAGTTTTGAGGTATGTTTAAAGAGTTGATGAAGTGTGGTGTTTTAGGAATGCCTAGGTGTGAGGAGTATGAAGGTTTAGTGAGGTTTTGCTCCGACCATAGAATTGAAAGAACTGAAGCTTGGAAGAATCGCTATAGGCTTACTCCCAAGTGGGGGATAATGTGCCTAGATGGTAAGGTCTTTGAGTGTCCTTAATGTTCATGAGTTAGGTTTGATTGATGCTCTCATCTTAAGAGATGTTGTGAGTTTGAGAAGTTTTAGACCCGGTGTGGTAGACTCATATGAGACCTTGAGTGATGTGGTAAGGTTGATTGTGAGCAAATGTTGCTTAATGAGGACTTTCCTAGTTTAAAAGTATCGGCATGTTGATGGTTTCTTGTAAAGTTGTCAATGTCTTGATCAAGGTTTCTTCGTGGTATTCATGATAAGCCATAGTTGGGTTTACTCCTAAGTGGGGAATGGTATGTTGAGTAGTAAGGTTGTTTAGAGTTCCAATATCCTTACCCCTTCCTTTATGTGCCTATGCAAGCCTAAGACAAAGAGTTTTTTTTTTTTTGGCTTGTTTCATGTTTTTGGAGTCATGTGTGACCTTGTGTTTCCATGTTCTCCTTATATTATGCATCTTCTTGATGAATTCTTTTTTATTTGAGAAAATGTGTTTTCGTGATTTATTGTTCCTCTGATATGCATTTAGTTTGAGTTGTCTATATGCTTCATGAGGTTAAATGTTGAGCATGCCTAAATGTGTTTTTATGAAGAAGTTTCATAATGTGCTTTATGAGAAAATTGCTTAAATGTGGTTAATGATGTTGTGATGAGCATGATGTGATTTGGAGAAGGAAGTACCTCCAATGAAATGTAGAATGTGAAGTTTTTATGCATAATGAGTTTGTAAATGTAGTTCCGAGATTCTTGTTCTATTTTGAGCTTATTGATATGGAGTTGATGTTTCCACCTAGTTGTGCACATTTGATTATGATGTTGCATGCTTGATGGGCTTCTAGTTTTGAGTCGTTACCCCTTAACATTTAAAGTGTCATTCAAGGACGAATGTTCCTAAGTAGGGGATAATGTAACAACCCTAAAAATGACCAAGTGAAACTAGAGTCGAATTAGCGAGTGTGTCTTGAGTTTTGAAGTGGTTTAAGGTTGTCCCTAGCCATGGTTGAGGTGTTTAGGGGTTAGACGACAAGGTAAGACCCCCCAAGGACTACCCTAAGGGTCCTTGAGGAGGACCCTAATTCTAAACCCCAAGACCCCAAGGAAACCATGAGGCTACCCAAAATGGGGTGACCTACGGAAGGGGTCCACGCCCCGTAGGTCCATCCACTCCCCGTGGATGGCCTCCGTAGGTCAAGGGGTCCCAAATCATGTGTTTGAAACAAATGACGGAGGGATAGCATGAGGCATCAACCCATCCACAGTCCGTGGATAGGGATACTTCGTTTGGACCTGTTTTGTTGTCAAGTCGTGGCAAGTGTAGGGGTGAATTGGTAAATTCACCCCAAGTCCTAATAAGTGTATGGACGGTTGTTTTAGGGTTATTAAGATATTTTTATAGTATTAAAACATTAAAACCCTATTTTAGTTTTCATTATTCAATTTCCCCAAATTAAAACCCCTCCCTCTTCAAATATCTTCTCTCTAGAACTCCATTGAAGACCAAGAGAAGAAGAAGACTTAGGGCTTGAAGAGGAGGGCTAATTGAGTGGATTTTCATGGATTTAACCTATTAAGGTATGGTGGTCTTGATCCTTGCCTAATTTTCCATTCAAGGAGCCAAATCCAAAGTGATTTCAATGTATGAAAAATCTAGGGTTTAACTCAATCTCATGGGCTCTTTACTAAAACGTTTTCACATTCTTTCTAATGATGATTCATGATTGTATTGGTGTTTAATTGATGATTTAAGATGACAATGCTCTATGAACCCATGATTTCTCTCAATTCTTAAATTGTACCTTATGAATTAGGTTTGATGATCATGAATGAATGTTGATGGATGTAACACCCCTCAAAATGAAGTAGGATAAAGTAGAGCCTCACATGGGTTTTATGCATTAATAACTTATTAAAATAATGAAGAATAGCCTTCTTAGTCGGTTTTAAATAGTTTGGAAGTCAAACGTCAAGGGACGACCAAGACGTTCGGAAACTAGTCTTTTACGAGTTGGTGTGTTCTAGTATGTTGGTCACGTTTTTATGTGTTGTTTGGAGTCTAAAATCAGTGGAGGTGACCCTAGTGTCTTAATAAATGTTTTTAGGGTCAAAACGTTTGAGTACGACGCCCCAGGGCCACCCTAAGGGATCCCGAGGAGGACCCCAACCTTGGCCAAGCAAGCTGCCAAGGTAGCTTGGAGTTTGCACATTGAGGGAGTAGCTCCGCGTCGCGGACCTGCTCCACCAAGGGCCAAAAATGTTAGTCTGTGTCGCGGACACGTCGCGGAATCTTCTGTCTCTAAATTTAATTTCCAGAAACTTGCGGGAATACCTCCGCGTCGCGAACTTGTTTCCCGACGAAATCTGCGAAAATAGAACTCAAGTTTGACTTGTTTAAAAGGTCCAACTAAGTGAAGGGTAGTTTGGGTACTTCGGGGAATTATTATAAATGGTTATTCTACCTATTTTAGGGTATTTTAAGTGGTTAAAATACCAAAGCCTAGAATTAAACCCATTGTTCAAATTGACCCTTCCTTCTCAAAAGTAGATTCTCTCAAAAAAAACTCCATTGAAGACCTTGATGAAACTCAAGCTAAAAGATGGGTTTTCAACTGATTTCTTCTTCAATTTCATGGGTCTTCAATAATTAAGGTATGGTAACTCTTGATTCTTTAATAACCTCTCATTCAAGGAGTTCTATCAAAACTTTTCAAAAGTGATTCAAAGACCAAAATTCCCAATTTTCAATCTAACCATGGGTTTTTTGTCAAACGATCTTCTAAATCATTCTATTGATGAATTGATGTGGAATTAAGGTTTTTAAGATAATTTTCAAAGGAATTCATGAAGAATGCATGATCCCCAAATTCTCAAAATTAGCCTATGATATGGGTCTTTGTGAATATGATTTCTATTGGTGAAATTATGTTTAGATTAGATTGGATTGATGTTTCCTATGATTATCTATAGTTATTCATGTTGAATTGTTGGTATATTGATGAGTTGAGAATTATGGCCTTATGGGCAAAGTCATGGGTTGATCCATTTATTTATGGAATTGTACTTAGATTATGTTTATGTTACTGAATTGCTTTGTTGGTTCTTATTGCTATCTATGTCAATTGAGTATGAATTGTTGAGGATTGATCTATGATGATCATGGCTTGGAGAATTGGTAAGTTGACCTAACTTCTAGTCTATAGTATGAGAATTGATATTGTGTGGTTTGATCCACTTATGGTGGAGGTATTCACTTCTTGTCTGTCTATGCATGTTGAGATCATGGCCTTGAAGGCAATAGATGTGAAGTGAATTTATGATTATGATGCATGTGTTTATGAAGTCATGCTATGAAGGTTATGTATGAAATCCTCAATGCTAGCATCATGTTTAAAGTGTGTTGATGATGAGGAGTATAATGTGCATGATAATG
>JAJOOR010009447.1:0-29539 GCA_036250505.1 Solanum acaule
AGACAAGTAATTAGGGACAGAGGGAGTATCATATATATATATATATATATATATATATATATATATATATATAAAAACATATATGAAAAAAGCTGTTTAATAAGCCCAAAATAAAGTGTTTTGATCTATAATAAGGGACCCCATGTGTTCTTTTTTTTAGTAGTACAAATAGTTTGAGAACGAAGGCGTGCTTCACGTCCACTTATATATAATCAGTTAGATAAAAACAAAAATGTTTGATAATGTGTCAGAATTCAAAATGATACTAGTACTAAAAGATTAAAAATAGTGCTTATATTATAAATAAACTTTGAGAGTGAAACGTGCTTATCAGCACATAATATGAGTAAATTGAATATCAATTCGATTCAATATTCTTCTTTATAAATTTGTTTTTAATTTTACGTTTTTTTATAAAAGATCTGAAAAGGTTATTGTATTCTATTCAATTTGTAAGTGATCATAAGACATCATTTCCATTAATTAGATGGAACATCTTTATCAACTGATAATTATATTGTACAATTCCATCATCTTCTACTTTTAATTTGTCACTTTATATGTTCTATTTAGCAACACTATTTATGCAATTATTATTAGGCCTGTCAGGTCTTGAGAGGGTGACATTCTTGTATGTGAAGATGAAAAATGATCATAAAAGTATAAAGTAAATTAAAATACGGTGGGACGTGTAAAAGGTGATATATGAGACATATATATCATGGACATGTTTAATTTATCAAACAATTTGATGCAAAGTTTAACATGCTAAATTTTAAAAATGGAAAGAATCTCTCAGTTTTTGAATTGCAAATATGTTTAATAAGACTAGGAAAGATTAGCCAGTGTAAGTGTTATGTATTCATTAGGTTGATTTGTATAAATACTGAGTGCAAATAAATTTTCATCATCACCAAGATTCTATATCGATAATTTTTTTCTTTCAATTTTTATTTAAACGATATTTTCTCACTTACCTTTTTACGAACAATAAACAATTAGGAATAAAAAAAATGGAAGCATCTTGAACAGCGTCACTATCAAGATCCAAAATGAATAATTCGTCAAAATAAAAAAGAATCAATGAAAAAAAACTCAGTCGTAGGGTGGAAATTGGAATCTATCAAAAAACTATATTTTAATCAGAATGCTCAAAAGCTTTTTAAATTTATGTGAGTACTTTATTTTAGTTAATTAAACAAGAAGACTTTGATTAATCTATTATTTAATTAAAGAGAAATAAAATATGGCAATTTATACAACTAATCATTTACTGTAGCATTGTTGACTTACATTGTACCCAGTGGAGGCGGCAAAACCATAGAATATATAGAATATAAAATAAACTAAACAATTCAATTCAAATAAAATTAGAATAAAATAAAAGTGAGACACTGGCAATAATTAAAATTATGAATAGTAGTTGGTAGCAGTTAAATGATCACTGTCCTTAACTGGCAAATTATTTTGTCACTTCCCTGAATGTAACATAATAAATTGAACAATATAAACTATAAAGTGATGAATCATGGGTTAGAATTGAAAAAAAACTCTTGTGGCTATGGATGTATATGAACAAAGTTTTCTGACTGTACTTTTGGGATAATTGATCCATTTGTTTATCCTTCTCCATTTAAATATTAAGCTAATTCTATTCAGAAGAGAAACTATGATCTGAAACTTAAAGATTCGAGATTTTAGCTCTTTTAAGTTATGAGTTCTAAACTAAATAATATGATTTCTTAAGAAAAATACGAGATTTGAACTGAAGTTATTGAATTCGACTGAACTCACACGACTCTACCTATTCCATAACCTAATTATAATTGATCCACAAATTAATATATATTGGATGATGGCAAATCGTGTCAGGATGCGGCGAACGGACAAAATTGCCAAATTGGAATGACAAGTAAAAAATCTACTTTTATTTAATTTAAACGAATTGGTGTTGACGATATTTAGTGGAATTATTATATATATATAGATTAAGAATTCAAGTAAGATAATGTGATGATGTCTTCGGAACTTAAAGGATCAAACGCGCACCTCAACTAATTTAATTTGGTTAGATGGAAATAATTTTCTTTCACTAAGGCGTTATGGTTCTCAACCTTCACTGAGCACTAAGCCACAACTAAGGTGCTAATTACATATTATCACTTTTAATATATTATTTACCACTACGTTAATAAAATATAATATAAATATCTGATACGAGTATGTTTTCACATTAGCATAATAATAAAATGATAATCAACGAGATGGAAGAGCATCATGAAAGATTAAATGCACTACCCAAAATAAAATTAATTTGGCCGTGTCATTTAGGTTAGCAATTGTTTAAAAGAGAATTAGAGAAACGTGAAGAGGTTGAGGGACAAATAATTTAATTATTTTAAGTAAAAGGGAAAAGTGGGTTTAAATTGGCTCATATATTCAATTATAGTCTTTGCAAATTCCAAAGGTCGGTCATTGTTAGCTGTGTTGGATTTGAAGAGTCAGAAAGAAACTTTTTTAATAAGTATAATCGAGTTGTTGCATAAAAAAGGCCATTATATTCTTTCTTTTTTCTGATAGTAGAGTACTTTACTGTGCTCCTACTCTACTTGCACATTCATTTGTGTAGGAGACCTTGTCATATATAATACCAACATATACCCACAAGTACAAATTTGTTTTTGGTTAATTTTATACATTTTTGTAGTAAGCAAAATTGTGTAGCTCATCTTGATTAAGACCATTTACAATATGTAACAGATGATCGATGATGATCATGCAAACATGATCTGTTGTCTGTTATTTTCATGTCTTGCGTGTAAAATTATGATCCTTTAGTAACAAAAAAAAAGGTATAAAACCAAAAACAAATTTGTAAAGGGTTAGAAAGGTTATATACACCTCCGTCATGTACGTAAATATTTCTTACTACTTGCACTTTGTTTGGAGGGTTGTTACGTATTGTTTCATAATGTATCGTTCTTTTCGTTGTTACATAATGTCAAACATTCATATTTTAAATGATAAACTTACCAGAAAAGTAGGATACGGGGTAGAGTTACTATGAAAATGCAGGATAAAAGATGAAATATGATTGTTAAATAATAAATAAAGATAAAATGAGGAAAAATATTAAGGTAACGACGCGATCACACCAATAAATCGGTTCGTTACGTATTTTTTCGTCGTTACCTAACGATATGATATAATATAATTTAAGTAACAAACAAAACAAACATTGTATTTAAACTAACCATACAATACAATACGACGGGTGTTAAGGATTTGGGATGACTCCCATAGTTAAATTTCAGGAAAAAGTAAAGATGAAATAAATGAATTTCAATAACTGAAAGCTATCACTAGTTTTGCCAACTTTTGAAGCAACCCCAGTACTGTAAGTTTAGGAGTGGGGTGCACCACTAAATAAGGAGAAAAAAGTAGGTATATATTAAGTGAAAACTGATTCGTATTTTTTTGGATAAATGACTTAGTATTCAACTAAGTGCACCATTCAACATTTGTAGAAAAGGGGTGTGAGCAAATAATATTGATCAATTCTAAAAAATATGTCCATAAAATACCTAATTTGGCGGAAAGACTATGGATTAATGTAAACTATATATAAATAAGGCTATAAATTCGCCCCTAAGTGGGGCATGAGGAAAACATTAGCCATTGATTATATGGGGTTTTGGGATGGACCATTTAGTACCTTTTGCTAAGTAAGTTACAGAAATTAGGAGCATCGACATGCAAAACCACCATAATTTTATATGATGATTTAAGTCCTTTTGTGGTTTAGGACGTGTAAACATGGATCCTATTTTAAGTACATGTAATGTGTGTGAAAAACAACCATTAATATTTGTGTCAGGGTAGACTGTCTTCATTACAAATATTCTTGAGGTACGAAGGTCCTTCCCTGAACCCTGTATGAATGTTTTGTGCACTAGGCCGTCATTTTTTGGATGTGTGGGGAAGCAAGTAGGTGAAAGCGAGATCAAACAATACATTTTGTAGATCTTATTCTCCTCAGAGATTAGAAACACTAATTAACCACTTTACACTATAGTTTCCAAAAGAAGGAGAGGGAGGTTTATGTTCCTTACGCAAGAGGTTGATGATTTACATTTACTTCTGATTGCTTGTTGGAATTGAGACGAAAGTAGCTTTATATGTTTCCCTTTTTTTCATATAGTTTCCGTTGGATTCTAAAATATTGATGTGAAATGTAGTAATCTATGGAACTTAGCTACTTCTATTTGGTGGGTAAATAAAAAAGTGGGAGCTCTAGCCGATAACAAACTAAAAATGTAATTAACAAGAGTTTAGTGACGTAACACACCAGATAGATGTGAAATTTAGGATTGATACACAAGTTATTTCCCAAGAGAGAAAATTTCGAAGTACCTTGGGCCATTAATCCAAGGAAATAGAGATATTGACGATGATGTTACACATCGTATTGGAGCGAGGTGAATGACATGGAGGCTCGCATCCGGTGTCTTGTATGATAAAGATGTGCCACCAAGATTTAAAGATAAGTTTAATTAAGTGGTTGTTAGACCAGCTATGTTATATGGGGGGAGTGTTGGTCGTTCAAAATCTCGCACATCCAGAAGATGAAAGTAGTGGAAATGAAAATGCTGAGATAGATGTGTGGGCATACAAGGCGAGATAAGATTAGGAACTAAGATATTCGGGACACGGTGAGAGTGACCTTGTCAGACAAGATAAGAGAAGTAAGGCATAGATGGTTCAGACATGTGAAGATGAGATGCACAATGCCCCAATAAGGAGTTGTGAGAGGTTGGTTATAGTGGGTCTGAAGAGAGGTAGAGGTAGCTAAAGAAATATTGGGGAAAGTTGGTTAGACAAAACTGTTGACACCCAATTTTGGCCCTCCACAATGTATTTTAATCATCGAATTTCTCTAATTTCGAACGATTTGAAATAATTGGCTTTATAAAATTCAAAATATTTTTCAAGTTATTTAAAGTAATTTTAGTCATTTTTATAATTTTTAAATAATAAATTTGTATTTTATATAATTTTGTATATAATTAGTAATATTTTATGAATATTCGAAAATCCTCTTAAAAAGATTGTATTTTTTACGTACACTTTTGTTAATTAGTTTAGTTAATCAATAGTTTAGATCTTCGAGTTAATTAGTTTTTCGTTAAGTTAATTATTTTATTTTTCGTTAGGATTAAGAAGCTCGTTAGTTAATTATATTGATTCGTCCTATTTAAATTTTAGCCAATTTTACTACGTTAATTCAATTCGGCTACGTTCTTAACTATAATTGGCTATGAGTTCAATCTATTTGCCAACTTCTCAATTCAAAAAACTAGCTCTTTTATTACAAATCTAATCCCCTCCGGCCCTCCCTTTGCCTCACTTAGTTTCAACCCATCAAAAGACCGAAATTGGGCCATTTCCAACCGATAGGCATAGTCTTTGTTAAGTTCATTTTATGTGAATTGTCCAGTTGTCTTATTAGGAGAAATATTATTTATTTATTTTGTTTTTATCTCAATAGTATGTGATTAAATGAGGGAATCAACGTCAGATGATTAGAGGTGTCAAATAGACGGGTTGGATTGAAATTGGAGATATTAAAATGGGTTGAAATAGAAATTGGGTTGGGTTCTGACCCGCCCAAGTTTACTTTGGGCTTAAAAGCAGGGTTGGTTTTGACCCACCCAATTTAACCCGCTTAATCTCAATAATTTTAATATATTGTTATTTAAGTTTTATAACCATAATTTGAATTTCAACTCAAGAAAATTTAAAAAAAGAAGTTACAAATGGATAGATAAATTCTAAAATATATAAAATAGATAGTAATTCATACCTTCAATATAGTAACATACATTACATCAATGAAAATAAAGAGTCTTAAAACGGATTGAAATTGGAGATTAAATTGAGCTCAATTAAGGATTCACTTTAAATGGGTTAAGACTTGATGGGTTGAGATTAAACTCAATACAAATTATCTTGAGCCCAACCCTTAAAATTATGAACGGGTTACCTATAATTGGTTATTTTTTACTCCCCTACATATGATGTTTAGTTATTCATGCTATGGGTAAGAAAGAATGTGATCTTAATTAATTTAATTGACGCATATTGTACCTTAAGCATGATGGCAGTAGACTTTCATCCTTAACCCCCTGTCCTCTTTCCTTTGAATTTCCATTGTTTGTTACTTTCTCATGTCTAATTAAAACCATTTATCATGTTTTCTCTCATAATTGATATGATTGGTGCATTATGATCTCCATGAATATTAGTACTAATTCCTTCATTACTCTCTGTTGCATATGATATCGGCTAAGTCTATTTTGGACTCCATTCTTGCATTTCATTGAGTTGAATTCCCTCGAGTCGGCCTTCATCATTGTTTGAGTTTTGGAAGCTGATATACGAGCATGTATACACTGGTATACAGTATCGATATACACTGAAAATTGGCCCAAAAGCTGCATATACACTGATATATAGTAACTGTATACAGCTGATACAAGGACGAAAAATGGGCCAGGCCCAAAACAAAGTGCAAAAACACTCTTGAAATATTGAATTACTTAGAATTAGGACATGATGAAGGAAATTGGACCTGCCATTCCAACAGTTTGAAATTTGGGCAAGAGCCCAAGTTTATATTTTCTTTTCCCTTTATTATTGTATTTGATTGTTTCTTGTTTAACTAACTTTGTTTGTGTGGTTCAAATTTAATTAAATCCCCTTAACGAGGAACCTTTTGTGTTAATCTTTTAAGTGATTTTACTTACTTAGTTGTCACACTTAATCATTTTATTTGAACTTTCTTTTCAAAATCATTTCAAGTGTTTAATTCCTTTAAAAATGTCCAAATTAGTCAAAAAATTCATAGGATAACTGCGTGTTAGCGGATACTTCAAATGCCTCAAAACCCTTTTTGAAGTGTAATGAGTTCCCTCAAACCTTTTACTCTAATTTTTTTAGACTTAATTCTATTAAAGTCTTTAAAATCAAGTTTTCTTAATTTCTTTTAAAAAATCAAGTGACGCCTTCTTTTAAAATCAAATTTTCTATTAAAGTTGAATTGATTTTTGAAAATCAGTTATTTTTCACTATAATAAAGGCATGACACACCTACAACTTACCAAAGACACGACCCTAGATAAAAAGATATGTAAGTCGAGAATTAGAGTAGAGGGTTAGTAGGTAGTCAAGTGTTGTCTAGTTTCCTTATCAATGTTAGTATTTTTACACTCTAATATCTTATTCTTTGATTTAATTTTACTTGTTGTCTCCTTGGTTTCAATTATTGTATTACTTGTTGTTGATTCCATTATCTTCTCTATTATTTTAGGCCAAATTCATCAATGACCCCTTAAAGTTGGCATCAATTTTCACTTAGACACTCTAACTAGCCTTTGTTCATTTTAGAGACCTTATGTCAGGCCCCTGTATTATTTTGACATTTTTTACTGACATGACAAAGTGAGTGTGATACATTCCATAGTAGAGTGTGAAAGGCTTTATTTAGCTAGTTTTAGTTTTATTTTCTCTTCTTTTTCTTCTCCATTTTATTACAATCGAAATAACTTTTAATTCTTATTTTTTAAGATTTGAGATTTGAAAATCGTACCCATCATCTTCTTCTCCTTTCTTTTTCTTTTGATCTAAGAATAATAATAATTATGACCTTATTTGTCGAAAAGTGAGATAGGTGATTGATGAAGGGTCATACATTTCAGCTACGCATCGTTGTAGACTCATCACTTCCAACAATTTTGAAGCTAAAAGTTATAATAAGGCGATGTTCATCCAAAACGAAAGAGACTATATAACACATAATTTGTGCTCCTTCTACTTAAAAGCACGAAATTGACAACAACAAATTGAATCTACGGCAAAAATATAATAAATCAAAATCAAGATCTAATGAAAACTCCAAAATGAAAAAGAAATTGGAGGTTCAGGGGAGGCGCTGCCGCTAGGAATGTTTTGGGAAGAAAGGACGAAGGAGGAGGGGTGGGGTAGGTTGGGTAGGATTTTAGAAAATATGTATTTATTTTTATTTATTATTTTTGACTGAAAATTAGTTTTTTTCTTATAATGTATTTTTAAAGAACACATGTAATCATTTAATTGGTGGTTTGCCACGTCATCAACAAATGTATTACACTCTCCTTCAGTTTTTTGCTTATTGTAAAAAAAGGTGTCAAAACGACATAGCGAGATTTTACATGAGGTGTCTAAAATGAACATCGATCAGTTGAGGTGTTTAAATGAAACTTAGTGACAGCTTTAAGGGGCCACCAATGAGTTTGACCATTATTTTAGGCACAATGGCATTCATTATTGTATTTCTTTTACTACATCAGGGGAGCCACACAGTCGAGATGCTTTGGCCCTCGTCTGTGTGTCTCCCTACTGTATTTCCTTTCCAAACATGCTTTGATATGCTTTACTTGAGCAGGAGGATCCATCGGAAATCACCTCTTTACCTTCACAAGGCAGGGATAAGGTTTGCGTACACACTATCCTCCACAATTTATTGAGTTATACATTGTGAATAATTTGTTGTATCTTGGAGGAGATAAGCCAAGAAGAATATTGTTGGATCCGCAAAAAAATTATTGCAATAGACTTGAATCACCTTAAAAAGAGTAAGATATTCACACCTAAACCAGAAGAGATCTTATTTTCTTCATTTTAGTTTGCAATTGTAATTTGTAATTTCACTAGACAATAATTATACAATCACGCCTACACAAAGTTAAAATTAGTAAAAACTAGAAACCATTTTTTACCCCTTTCCATTATTTCTTGCTCAGATACACAAAAATTTGTCCTTATATGTTTTCTTCATCTCCATCTAATTTTCACTTATCTTTTCTTTCCATTATTAGGACTATAATCTTATTCTTGATTCGAACAGTTACTTGCTTAATTTTTAGTTTATTGCATTATTTCTTGCTCAGATACACAATTTTTTGTCCTTATATGTTTTCTTCATCTCCTTCTAATTTTCACTTATCTTTTCTTTGCATTATTAGGACTATAATCTTATTCTAGATTCGAACAATTACTTGCTTAATTTTTAGTTTACTTATTAATGCTTTATGTTGTTTTTGTTATGTAAAAAACATATTTTTATTGAGAAGTAATATATTGAAGTTATGAAGGTAATGTTTCGTTAGTTGAAATCTATATTATGTCTAAAATTGTTTTAATTTCAAATTATAATTTTAAATTATATCCGAAAAAATCTAAGAGAGTAATAATACACTTTTAAATTGAAAGATTATAATTTAATGTAAATAAACAGATTAATTTTTTTTTTGATATCTCAAATCAAACTACGGGTGGAATCACAACACTAATCGTTTGACTATGGAAAATTTTCATTTTATTTAAAGATAAGAATTTGTTAATAAAATTTCCAATTACAACTAAAATTTTCTCTTAAAATTATATTTTTATAAAAAATACATTTACATTCTAAAAATTTATTACAAGTAATAATCCAACTTGGGAATTTTTAAATAACTTTTTTTTTCTTTTTTGATGGCCAAATGCGCACTTATAAATATAAAATAAACCAATAGAAATATCACTCCAACCCGGCAAAACCGAGCTCCTCTGAACCGGCAAGTTCTAGGCGAAAAGGAAAAAGATAGTAGACGAACTCGAAACCCTAGTTCTTGCAGAGCGTAACGTAGTAGCAGTGGAAGTGGAAGTGGAAGAACAATGTCGTCGACTCTACTGGAGGTGACTCGTGCATCGCACGAGGAAGTCGAGCGGTTCGAGCGCCTTATTGTGAAGGATCTCCAGACTGAGCCGGCTACTAACAAGGACCGGCTCCACCAGAGCCACCGCGTTCGTAACATGATCGAGCAAATCATTGACACCACACACAAACTGGTAATTTCTTGTTCCCGCTTACAATTGAATTAATTTTGTATTTTAATTTTTTCTCGAAGTTAGTTAACAATTGATGTTTGTGTTGTAGGTAGATATATATGAAGACAAAGACGGAGCGAGGAAGGATGAAATTGCAGCTCTGGGAGGCCAGACAGCAACTGGAACAAATGTGTTTAGTGCATTTTATGACCGATTGAAAGAGGTTAAAAGAGTCTCAGCTCTTATTGTTTTTCCTATTC
This sequence comes from Solanum acaule, assembly GCA_036250505.1. Lineage (NCBI taxonomy): Eukaryota > Viridiplantae > Streptophyta > Magnoliopsida > Solanales > Solanaceae > Solanum > Solanum acaule. The sequence goes on from JAJOOR010009447.1 coordinate 10,170, forward strand.
TATATGCTGTGGTTACTCAGTTCAATTTGTTTTGTTTTGTTTTATGTACTTGCTCTGTGTATTTGTGCTTGTGATATTTAGATTCGTGAGTACCATAGAAGGCATCCTGCTGCACGTGCTATTATTGATACTGGTGATGAATATGAGCAGCTCCTCAAAGAAGAACCACAAATTGAGTTTAGTGGCGAGGTCAGTGTCACTCTTCGGCTCCAATCTGTGCCTCATATCCTGTTTCTTTCTGGCAGGAAATTAGTTGCTTGTATTTTTTTTTTTGATGAGATGATGGATTCTCGCTGCATGTTTAGCGAGTTTGCTTGAAATATTAATTACTACAGTGATTTTAGTAGTTTTTAGCATATTACATGTTTACACTGTTTATTTATTGGGCATTGGCTAAGTTGTAGACATCCTTTTTTGCTCTGAGTATTGCAGTTGCGAGACAGATCTTGTATTTTATTAGTTAGCTCTTCCCTGATAGTGAGGATTTTCTATTATGTGATACATCAGTTGTATGGAAAAGCTAATGCAATCGAACATTCACCGATCCTATAGCTTTATGATAAGGAAATTATGTACTCTTCGGGGTGGCCCAGTGGTTTGGGCTTGGGACTTCCATGTTGGAGGTCTCAAGTTCAAAACCCCTTGCTAGCGAAAGCAAGGGGTTTGCCTTCTGGGTCGAGCTCGTCGCACCGGGCTTGCCTAGTGCGGGTTACCTCTCCTACGTGGTTTACGAGCTATTGCATAGGAGCGGGGGTTTTACCCTTTGCGCACCCAAAAGGGTAGCGGCTGCGGGTTTCCCTTGTCATAAAAAAAAAATGATAAGGAAATTATGTCGTATAGAAGCATATGCTCAGTCGTTGGGTTTGTTAACAGCTTGTCGTAAAAACTAGTGTTGGTATTGGAACTTGAAATTAGACTGACTTTGTCTACTTACTGCAAAAGAGAGAACTAGAAGTTTATATAAACGCTAAATCATTGGTTGTTCTCTCAATTGGAACAATAGGGCTGCTATATTCACTACTAAACTTGTTCAAGAGATGAGATATAATCAAGGTATATCTTTTTGATCAAAGGTGGTATTGATCGTCAAAAGAGGATTTAGGCCAAAAATTAGAATACTCTCTGGGAAAATCAAAGTTCATCGAAGAGAAGAAATGGAAGGCTTTCATAGAAGTTAGAATTGAGAATATAGTTTTCATTCCATACAAGCCAGATCACGAATTAGTAATTGCTTTTCATAGCAGATGTTTATGTGAATTTTTCCATTTTAATCTAATGATTCTGCAGTGAGATTATGCTTACGTGTAACTCTGTATAACTTTTGAAGCAGGGACTTCTCGGTTAATCTATCCCTCCTCGTGTCTATTGCTTCTTTATGTTTGCTTCTTGATAATTGTGTGATACCAGTTGTCTTTTATTCCATTTTGCTATTGTGACATGTTGACAGGAAGGTTCTGGGCGATACCTTGACTTACACGAATTGTTTAACGAGTATATCAACTCCAAATTTGGTGAGCCAATTGAATACACAGCTTATCTTAATGTATTTTCCGAACCACAGAAGATTCCTCATAAAGCAAAGACGACTAGGTAAGAATGTCTCTAGTTGGTGTGAATATTCAATCTTTCAAATCAGATATATCGTTCAGAGTTTGTTGCTTAATATAGTTGAATGAGATATAGACAGTGTCAGGGAACAAATTTTGAAATAACAGCTTCTTCAATAACTGCCTGTTAGTTTTGGTGAAATCTTGTTGATCATGTAAAGTTCAAATTTGAATGTAAAACCATTCCCTCCTCTTTATGATTTCTACGTCTTTGTGATATGCAATATTTTCCTTTTTGCTGTTTTACAGGCAGTACCTAGAATATCTACAGAAACTATTGGAGTATCTGGTCTATTTTTTTGAGCGGACGGAGCCCTTGCAGGATCTTGATAGGATATTTTCAAAGGTGCCGTTTTCTTTATCAACATGCTGTTCCTCAGTCTGATTTTATTATTGAGTGACAATTGCTTACTTGTTGCATGCTTCTTTCTGTCTGACATCGTTGGGAAGTGTATATACAGTCTTTCTCCCCCTTTTAAAAATAATGGGAGAGTTAAGTGAACACATTCAGAGGAGGTTTCTTTTTATCTGCTTGTAAAAATTAATGCATTTTTTTGGATTTGTGAGTTGTGAATTGGTGTTAGTTGGACGTTTTGCTATGTTGAAGTCATTGCTCACATGTCTTTTCTTTGGAAACACTGTATAACTTCTCTGTTTTATAGTTTACTGCTGAAACAGTGTAGTTTAAGGGTTGTATCTTCTGATATGAGGAGGTTATGCTGTCATGCTTTTTATATATCGTTCACATTGGCATTTTAATGGCTGTTTTGAAAAATTCCAAATAACTCTCAGTATTATCGAGTTTTATCTGTGAATATGATTGATCTTGCATGGTGGTTATGGTTAACTTCTATATGCGCTTATGGAATGATACTTGACTTATCCAATCCCTCTCACCCCCCTCCCCCCCAAAAAAAAAAGAGCACTTCTGTATGTTTGTTTAATCTAATAACTAATTTCTGACAGGTAACCAGTGAATTCGAAGAGGAGTGGACTTTGGGCAAGGTAGAAGGATGGGAAAATAGTGGTCAGGAAAATGGAAGTGCTCCAGAGAATCAAACTGTGATTGATCTTGATTATTATAGTACAGCTGAGGAGCTGATGGTAGTGGGACCAGAGAAGTTAAAGGAGGTATGGAAGTTTCTTTAAATTGTTTCTCATCTATTTTTCTTTAATGGAACTTGAATGCCTTCAAGTTTTGGAACACATTGAGCTGAGGATATACCAACATTCATAGGAGTTACAATGTTATTTTTGCACTTAATCTTGGGAGTTATGTGCAGCTGATCTGATTTTCTGGATGTAGAAAGAAGGAAATGTGCTGTACTAAGTGACCAATAAAAAAAATGTTGTACTTAGTATCTACTTGATCTGGCTCATCCATCAAAACAAACTGATACTGATGGTTTGACTTGAGTTGATAATTTGATTGGAACTCATATCCTTTATTAGATTTCTTTTACAAGTTTGAAGTGAATCTTGAATTTTAATTACGTGCACCCCCAGTTTGTTTTGTTTTTATAATTACCACACAGATTATAACGTTGAAATGGAGTGACAACTTATTTTATTTGTACACAAGGCATTTAAGCATATATTTCTGGATATTTTTATGTTTATATATAGCAACTCTTATAGCCTTTTGTCGGAATGCTTACTGCAGCTTGTTTGCATTTTAGTTTCGTCAGACTATTATAGGTCAATTGTGATTCAAACTCAATTGCTCTTGGACTGAATTGTGGCAGATGCTTAGGATGTCAAGTAGAAGTATGCAATTGAAATTGTTAACTCCCAGGTTCAAGAACCCTAGTCTTTATTCAGTAGTCTCTATCTTGAGAATGTTCTGGTCTCAAAAGCCAATCTATTACAGAAGGTTTCTGTAAGTAGGCGGTCTAATCATTCTAGTGCTTTTAGTGGTAATAATCCATGTTTCCTAATCCTTTCCGATTTTCACTTTAAGCTGTTAGTGTTTCTCATTCCAGTGATAATAGTATCGTCAATTAGATCTTTGGTTCTCCAATCTCCTGCATTGTAGTCTCCATTCTTAAAGACATTGTTTTGTCAAATCCTTTCTTTTTCTCTGGTTCATTGGAACTTTTTTTTTGTATTCAACTGTTTTTCGTAGTGGCTGTATGGTAAATGCACATTGAAAGAAAACTCTAGACAGATCTTTGACTATTACTTCGTATTTGCATGGAGTCTTGGACTGTTTGATAGTTGGGGATTCCCTTCACCTATTAATTTTGCAATTTTGTGAAAACAATCAAAGAAATTTGCAATTTGTGAATGTGTGGGTTTTGGACTTTTGATTTTACCAAATCAAACTTCTTATTGGTGGGTTGTTTAGAAAATTGCATCAGTTTCACATTTTCCTATTTGCCCAGATTTTTCTTTAATTCTCTTTGCCTGCCAGTTTTTATGTTCTGTTTGTTCCATGTACTCCTTATATTTGTCATTCCCATGATGCAAACTATGTTATATGGTATTAAATATTGGTGCAAGACTTTAGTGTGCTGGATGTTGATACGGAACTTCAATGTTGTGGCATCTGTTGTAGGCATTGGGAGCACTGGGACTGAAGACAGGAGGTACTATTCAGCAACGTGCTGAGAGACTTTTCCTTACGAAGGTTAGTTGCAAGCATCTTTACCCAAGAATAAACTATTCTCTCCTAGATGGTTGAGGATTTGATTGCTTTTTTTTACTCATTATTTGTGAATTGGTTTAGACATGCATAAATTTGTTGCTTGATGTTTTGACAGAATATCTCGCTAGAAAAACTAGACAGAAAGCATTTCGCAAAAGGCTCGCGGAAACCAGAACAAAACGGTGTTGTTGCAACTCCTCACGTGGGTGATGTAAAAGAGATTGCTCTTCTGGAAGCCAAGATAAGAAGGCTATGTGATCTGTTGGATGAGGTGGGTGACACAACACTTCTATTATCTCCTGAAGGGAAATTTATCTGAGGCAACATGCTCACATTTGAATTAATGTGGAGTAAATTCAGAAAATGGATTCTTTATGCACCACCTACTAACAATTTTGAGTCATGTTTGGGAAAGATAACAAGCATGGTGTGCCGATCTATGTTATGTCAAATCCCAGAGTTGGTGCACTGACTCTTTTTTTATTTTATATTTTATTACCTTGCAGACAATTGTGCGGACAAGAGAAAATGTTGAGAAAAAGCAGGCTTTGACATATGAAGAAATGGAGGCAGAACGTGAAGAGGTAATTCATGAGTAACCTGCAACCTTTTTTGGGAAAGAAAACACCATCATAAAAGAGATCAATGCCTTGATTTAAATAATATTTCAAGTGAACAAATGCGAACTCTTTTCAGTTGGCTTTATGTAGGATTTGTTGCCTTCTGTTTCTATCTCAAATTTTGCTAAGAATAATTGGTAGCCCCCTCCCCCCCTCCCCCCTCTCTGCCCCAGAACCAACCAACAAAACCAAACCAAAAAAAAGGGAAAGAAAGGAGATGATGTCACCTTCCAAATGGAAATTTCACTTGTTGTGATTTATCATTAAATTTTTGAAGTGTCCCATTTTCCCTCTTACCATCTGAATGACCAAAACATGTCATCTTCTCCATCTTTAAACCCACTCATCAGTCATCTTAACAAAATTCATTTTTAAAATTCCAACATAATGCGTTTATCCAAAGCAATATCCTAAAAGTGTGTTTAGAGTAAAATACACATCTGGTCTTTCTGAAACCATTTTTTAAGTTTAGGTTCTATTTGATTGCACTTAATGAAGACTGAAAATTACTACTTTGTTTTGTCCTTATGCCTGGTTGCTAGAATAGGGTCTTAGACTCACATTTGACTATCACTGCAATTTTGTCCTTATTAACAAAGAGAAGTTACACAATTTAAGAAGTCAGGGGACATGTGATCTATTAGTTACTATTAGTCAGTTACCAATTTTTTGTTCTTACTGATGTGTTGTTTCATTATTAGACTAGTAATTCTGATTAGAACTGAAGAATAATCATAACTGGAAAGAATATGTACAGTACCCTCTTTTTTTGTTTAATACATATAACCAATGAAGATGTTTTATTTGCTTTAGTTGAGATCATAGATATTAAAATGGACGATACAATGGAATAGCCCCTTGGAGTTTATTGCATTGATTATTAATAAAGTGGATTGGAGAATCAACAGAACCATAAAGTATGCTCTTTAGGGACCTTTGGTCACACTAATTAATTGGTTTTTAGGATATGTTGCCGGATATATGAGTTTTCATCCTTTCTGACAACGACGCTGTCTCAATGATTTCTTTCAGGACGATGTTCAGGCTGAGTCTGAGAGTGATGATGAAGACCAACAAATTTATAATCCTCTGAAATTGCCAATGGGCTGGGATGGGAAACCTATTCCGTACTGGTTGTATAAACTTCACGGTCTTGGTCAGGTAATTTCTTTTGGTGTGTTTGGTAGGCTGCCTGCCCTTTGGTTTTTGATGTCTGTCATGGGTTGGTGATCACATTGTTAATGCTGTTCTTCTTCTTCATTTTTGCCAAGTGAAAATTTTCGTTGAATTTTACAGTTTCCATTTGTATTTTGGATGTTGACTTGTATTATCACCTTACAATGTCCAAATTTTGTATTGAAGATTGGAATCTTCGGCTTTTAGCTCTTGAATAGGTATTTGACTTGGAGTAAACTTTGCTTGGGTGCTGGCGATGGTCTTCTTTCTGTTCTCGAGGTCCTTGTTAAGACTTGAGGTTAATTCATCACAGATTTGTCATACAGTTCGTATTGTTTAGAACTTCTCTTTTGGAGATGAAATTCACCCCTTCTCTGAACCAGGCCCCAAAAAGTACAATTAAAAACTTCCTTACCTGCCTCAAAAAGAGCATGGAAAGGAGAAAGGAAAAAAGGATTTCTCAAAAAATTAGTAGGAAAAAAAGGGACAAAAAAGGGATCTGGAAGAGGATTAGAGGAATGCTTCCACAGGATAATACCTTTTTTTAACTTCGATTTTTAAATGGTTACAACTGTGCTTGTTGGATTAATAGGTCGTTGTCTGCTGCTGATGGTTGATTAGCTTTAACATTCATCTCTATATGCCCCACTTATTTTGATATGTGAGCTCGCTCTTAGGCACTCTTGTATGAATGATTTCAGGAGTTCAAGTGTGAGATATGTGGGAACCATAGTTACTGGGGCCGTAGGGCTTATGAGCGGCATTTCAAGGAATGGAGACATCAACATGGGATGCGTTGTCTCAGTATCCCAAATACTAAGAACTTCAATGAGATCACATCAATCGAAGTATGTTTCTCTAAGCTGGATTTTCAGTTCAGCATTGTCACAATATAATGTTTGTTTAGTTTTCTAGATTTTAAACCAATTAAAACATTTACTGTTCACAATCAAATGAAATTGCAAAACAATTGTAGTGTATGCTATTCATCTGAAAGGTGTCTATATAACAGCACTGATAATTTAGAACTGAGGGGAAGTATCCATTTACTTTTTGCTGTATTCAGCACTCTCATAGTGCTTCTGGTTCAATAAAATTATACCTTTACCGATCACAATAATAAAACTGATCATTTAGACATCAGTGTTGCTTATGTTTGCTTAACGAGTGATCTCTCTAATGTAAATGGATGTTCTGGATGAAGGAAAGGGAGAGAAAGAACAGAAGAGATTCACATTATTTTGCCTTAATTTCAAAGGAGAGAAAGACATGTAAAAAGAAACACCAGTTTGTTTGTACGAACGTAAATAGACCTCCTATGCTATGTTGTTTGTGATAATTCCTTTACCTTCATTTCAATCATTTTGTAAAACAAAAAATAACGGTTCCCTCCTCCCGTTTCTTTTTTTCCTGGTTTCTGTTCCTCGTCTTCCTTTCCTTCGGATGTCTTGCTTTTGATTTTTTATTTATTTTATAGGCCAAGGGTTTTTGGGTATTAGCTGAAGCATAAATTCTTGCATGATGTTTGTCATGGTCCTGATAAAGTCAGCACAAAAAGTGTAAACAGGTGATAAGTTGGTAGTTATAAGCCCATCCGTAACTTATCTAATAGCCATTTGAGCTCCGACTTACATGTTTGGACAGACAGTGATGCCTTTCTGCTGTCTAGGCTTCAAAGAGACCTTACCTCTTCCTCGGTCCGTCTTAACCATGTCTTAGCTTATTTTACTGTCTGATGCACCTTTCTTATTGTGTCACAGGAAGCCAAGCTACTTTGGGAAAGAATCCAAGAAAGACAAGGGGTGAATAAGTGGCGCCCTGATCTTGAAGAAGAATATGAAGATCAAGAGGGCAACATCTACAACAAAAAGACATATACTGATCTTCAACGCCAGGGATTGATATAGATGGAGTTCATCCTTCCATTTGGTGGTATGTTGCTTTATTGGTTCTAGTTGATCTGGGTGGAAATGTTCTGGAACTCTTTGCTTAAGCATTTTTTTTTTTCCTAGATGATTTTGGACAAGACCAGATGTCTTGGTTTTGGTTGAGCAAGCACTTGTTATTCAGTAAGCGATAGTTAATGAATTATTCCAGAGATATGATTCTCATGTGATATGATGTATTCACCTGGTAACCCCTCTCAGAAGTTACTTGGAATTTCGAATTCACTAAGTGGGAGACTGAGGGACGAGACAGAAACCTCTATTTGGAATGAATGGAAGGGCATGCATTGGTATGCGTGAAGATGTTTTTAGATGGGCAATTTATTGTTAGTTTTTTTTTTTTTGAAACAGAGTCGCGGTCTTTGGTCTTTTGGTGTTTTTTTTTTTTTTGATGACAAGGGAAGCCTGCAGCCGCTACCCTTTGGGTGCGCATAAGGTAAAACTCCCGCTCCTATGCGATAGCTCGCAAACCACATAGGAGAGGTAACTCGAGCTCGATCCAGAAGGCCTTTGATCTTTTGGTGTTTTTCATGGGCCATTTGGGGTTTGAATGAAGACATCCGAATATTTCTGTATACATCACTGTTATCTGTACTTTTAAGCTATAGTAGTATAGTAAATGAACCAAGGCTGGCGCATCTTTATTGCCAAGTCTAGCTCGTCAAATTCTTCGCTTCATATCACATGAGAATTTATTCCAGATACATGACAGATTTTTTTTTTTAGGCGCTACAAAATGTTTGTCGCTAGTTCCTCTAGCCTAGAAAGAATTATTTTGAGAAATAAAAAAAATTAAAAACTGGACGTGTTAAAAGATAAATTTAGTTTTAGAAGTAAATGAACTTAGATGAAGTGGCATTGGCGGTTTTTAACTTTTTTCGAGATCAGTACGCAGTAGACGGACGGGTCTGTTTTGGTGTTTTTAACTTTCATCTGCTCCATTCTCCACCCCGTCTCAAGGATTAAAGTAGTTACGTGGGGAAGTTATGCCTGGTAAGACACATAATTTGTGGCATACTTCTAAAGACATAATGTGTTTGAAATTGAACTTATATTTTATAATATAGTAACTTATGTCTGACTCTGACATAATCTATGTCGGAGATATTGTTGACCACCTTTTTCATTACTTAGAACGTTAAAGGGTAAAAATTAAAGACCGAGAGAAAAATTGAAGTCCCCCACTGCCGAAAAAAGAGATAAGGTATTTGTATACCCCTTCGCCATATAATAAAACTGCAGGCCGCAGTATTTCCTTCCGCACTGTAATGAGCATAGATCTTTTGCTAGAAAGTTGGTGACATAGTAAGTGAGAATCTCTGTGATTTTAATACACAAATCCTGGCTTCTATTCTTTTACCAACTCCCTCTGTTACAGAAAGCTAAAAATATGATCTTATTTACAAAGTGAATTAACAAACTTTTTTTTACTCACAATCAGCTGTCATTTGTACATCTATGGAAAAAGAGTGCAGATCCATTTACACTTCGAAGGACAAGCAATCTTGAATCTAAATATGTTCCGCAAATGATTTTTGATAGATCGAACATTTCAGGAGGTATTTGAGTGCGTACTTCTTGAATTGCTTTCTGTGCAACTTCCATGTTTCCACTCAGTGGTTCATTAAGACTCATCATCACATCGATTTCATCCGACACAAGTTTAGCTACAGAAAGGCTGGAAGGGATTTTGTTTATCGGGATCGCTTTCCTCCACTTTTTACTAGATAACCTTTTCAGGACGGAAGCTTGAGCATCCGGTGTAGCTGACGGAAACTTCGAGCTGATAGTTTCCTCCTTAAGATATAACCGTCTCCCAGCTCTCAATCTGAAAAAGGAATCAACTTGCAATTTCCCCCCTACACCAGACTTGTCATGAGCCCAGTCGCGGCCAGCCATAACAGTGAAGCTAATGTGTGAGGCAACTGAAAATGTTGTGTTAGGTTTTGACACTTTAGATATCCTTAGGTATGCTTCCCCAATGAGTACTCTAACAGAAGGCTGTCGAAGGGTCAACCCTATATGTCTTCCGGTACAATATAACAGGCGCCACTTTCCAGGAAGCAATCCCAGCCAATGCTGCACATCAGTAGATACTCATTCAGTTGCAAGTGTAAGCATATTGCTCAAGGCATAATAGGTATCATCAAGACCCAGGAAGCAATTCTTCCCAATCGGACAAACGCAAGAATGCATCACTACGTACCCTAAAAAACAATAAAGACAGTGCAATAAATATACCCTCACAGTACTAAATGCATACATTTCAAAACCAGATCAAGTGGAGCATATTAATAGAAAAAAACAAAGCTTGCAAAAAGGGCACCAGATATGAGGTGTTAATCAATTTGCAAAGTCAATTTGTAACAATTAGGCAGCTGAGAAAGACCACTGAAGAAAGTTAACAAATAAATGTTATGCTCAAACATCACGGAGGAGACCTCACAACGCAGATTATTGCACAAAAAAGACCAGCATGAAGTGCATAATATGTGATATTTTAGGTGAGAAACTGTAATACAAGCATTGTCAAACTGTCTGTACGTGAGAAACAAATGATGCAGAAGTTCTTCACTAACCAAAGAACATAAAGAGCTCGTAATAAAAGAAAAGAATTTCACCTTTGGCTTCGGATAAGGATTTAGCATCTCCATTAATTCGACAAAATGAGCAAGCCTACTTCGCTGGAAAAAAGAAGAAAAACAGAAGAAAGAATAGATGAGCACGTCTTTTAGTTTCTGATCCTACTAACAGATATGGCAAGATGAAGAGATTATTGATCAGAGAAATATAGTAATGACGAGCTAAATAGAATTATAATTTGATAATGCTTGAAGACAAAATTTGAGGGACACATTTTAGAAAATCTGACAGTTCTTGGTTTTCCTAATGAAAATAAGGGCCCAGTTGAGTAGAAAGACAAAGTAGGTGTTTGAATATGAACTTAAGATAATGATTTGAAATCATTGATTCGGGTAGAGGTTGATTTGAAGTTGAAATTGTACTGGGACATGCAATCTGAACTCCAAAAGTTGCACTTTTTATCATAAACAAGAAAACCCCACAATTTGTGAGAACTATCAAAACTTCCCCAAATTACCATCAAAGAGTTCCGTCACAAATGATGGCTGTCAGAGATAGCTCTCACCGGCGGATCAGGACAGCCACAACTTGGCCGGATTGAGCAGGTGGCTGTTTGGAGAAGGAGCTAGTTTTTGGGTAAAGTAGGCTTGGTAATTACTATTGCAATAATGTGGGTCTTTTTTTGCAAAATTTAGAACTATCGGTCAAGTTGAATCACAAATTTGGAATTGAAATACTACCAAAATTTCAAGTGGAAGAAGTTTTGTTCAAAATATCATAAACAAACACAAATTTCAAATCAAAACTTCAAATTTGAAGTCAAAATTGCATGTCCAAACCCCTCCAAACAATGACAATATATTGAGCTGGAAAGATTATAAACTCCACCTTAAGGAGTAAAAAGCATAAGAAGCATAGATAATTATAAACTCAGCTAATATGAGGAGGGAAAAAACTTCAGATGAACTACTCTTCTGAAAAGGAAACGTTGAATGTTTAAAAATAAATGGGGAAGCAAGTTATTTGTACCCATTGTAAATTTCCAGAACAGTAAACAATAGGAGTGAAGCACATTGGAAATTCCAGCTGAAATAAGGAGGTATGTTTTTCAAATAGACCGTTGAGAAACTAGGAGGGGAAATAGAAGTGATTATACATTAAAAAATCAAATACTCTCTGTAGTATCAAATCGACTATTTCACCACTGATAAGGAAATACTTTTCACGATCAGCTGACAGTTATTACCTGCTGTTGCCCATAAATATATTCCTCTGCAATTCGAACAGTGGTTGAGCCAAGACTCCATCTGATTAGATCAATAGATGGGTTCACACGCCATTTTGGTCCACACAAGAAGGGATGCCTCAGAGCATTTAAGCAACTGCAAATATCAGTGTACAGATCATTAATGCTTATGTAAGTTTACATTATTGTCATTAACTTGACCATCTATGGCGGTACTCTAGTTAATAGTGCCGTTTGAGAAATAAATATCAGCACTTGAAATAAATTTATCTAGAATCACGTACATGCAACCTGTCCTGCCTTTTAACTTATAATGTAAAAATTCTTATTAGCTACTCTATTAGAGGTCACAAACTCCCATTTTACCAAGAAAATTCATCATTCATTAGAAGATGCTTCCCCTTGATCAGCAGCCCCCAATATAATTTTTGAAGTTCTGATAAGAAGATACATGTTCCTCCAAAAATCTTTCAAATATTGAAGTAACTAGGGCTCTTGCAGAAATCAGTTAGAAGAGTACCCATTCTGTCCATTTCAAGAAAAAATGCTCTAGCCTCTGGACCATAAATTATCATCTAACAGAGACTGGTTTTAATTGAGCCTGCATAGCTTGTAATAAAAATTAATATCTGATGCATGCGTATGAAAGTTTCCAGAAGGCATCATCAAACCGTGGTGACTCAGTCTACCTTATCCTGTCCAAAGGTTTAGGTGCAAGGAGAACTGAAAGCAAATGCCAACCTGCACCCCAGTTCCTATCGAGTATCTGCAAGAAGAACAAAAAACAGTATATTACCAAAAAATGGTAAGAAAACTGTGAAGAAAAAGGAGAGAGAACTTGTCTTGAATTATTGTAGGCAATATCCCAGAGGGGCTCTTACACAGGACTAGAAATAAGATAATATCAAACTACATGAAATAGGGAAAAAATTATTAAAAAGGGAGAATCACCTGAATAAGTGAATTACATCCACCTTTACCTAAGTGAATTACCAAAATAAGGCTACTCAAATTATAAATATTTTACCATGTGTTAGTTACCATCTCTATGCTTCGTTATAGCAAAGATGAACTATGTGATAAACAAATACTCATTTACATCAACCTTCATATGCTTGAATCCACCCCATCATAACTCATTTTTCTAATCTAGTAGGAACAGGACCACGTCATAAGAATCCTCAGTAAATTGGAAAAAGCATAACAAATCTTCTTCAATTATACACTCAAAGAATAACACAAATAGAAGAGTGGTTTTGAGTTAAGCTAGTTGGGCTATGACACTCTTACTAATGCATCTTGACTTGAGAAAATCCTGTACGAGTTGAGACATGACTTTTTTGTTAACTCACACACTTCTAATCTTCATACCCGGCCATTTGACACCTTTTGAGAAATGTAATATTTGGCTGACACTCTTGGAAATTGAGTAGCACAAAGGAACTTACATAATTATGTTCATAGAAAAAAATAGAGGTAGTTAATAAACACGGTCAACAAAAAGAAACATTAGACATAATTGATTATAACTAATACTAATTCTCTTGACTTTCAGCAAACAATAATGGAACGATGACCGATAAACAAGGGACCGGGGTACTAACTTGTATACCAAAGTTTCCGGCCGAAGAATTTCTTTTTACAGCATGCAGAAGAAACTCCCGCAAACAGGAGGGATCATTTCCCTGAAGATGGTGTGAACAAAGTTATTGCAAGTGAAAGCATGTATATGGGAACATCTAAAAATAGTGCACAACCTTGGTGAGGAATGCTTTGAACTTGGCAAAGATCGTTGGGTCCATGAGTTCCCTCAAAACCATTTTTGCCATGATGAATCCAACACATCTTTGCAACAGGTAAAAGCAGATAGAAACTCATGAATAGCTTGCTTCACGCTAAATAAAAAACATAAATATCTAAGCATGCTCTCATACCTCATGTCAAATGCAATCATCATTCTCCTCCTATCCATATTGTCATATGATGTGCTATCCACAGGATCAGCCTCATTAAAGTCAGAAGCATTTCCCAATATACCTACCTGATAAGAAGAGGTCAGTTGGAACACTCCAGACAAAAAGAAATAAAACTCTTCTTCCCAAATTGGAAAAGTTTAAATGTAACCAACGAAAAGGCATATTTTAGTTTCAATTTTCAAGTATAGCACAATGTTTCCAAATTGAACCATATTAGCAATAAGTATCAAAACCTAGCCATCAGAAAGAAAAACAAAACGTAGGGATATTGGGAAATGCTACTTAAGAGTTTGTAAGTATCAAAACAAAATGTAGGGATCATTGTCCTTTTGGAGAACAGTGACTATCCTGATCTAAGTAAGCACTCTGGCAATACCACAAAAATTAGCATCTGGATGAACTAATAAAAAATTTGAACACCTGGCAAGTATTGATCAAGTATGCTGAAGTACTGTCAAATGTATGCATTATGCATGCATTCTATATCTTGTAATAATTAAGACATAGCTCTAGTTTCACTGAAGAAAACTTGTCTCTTCCACCAGACAACTTGGAACCTACAGAGAGTAAAGCCTTAATTATAATTGAACATATTCCTTTACAGTTTAAGCCATAGAGTCTTATGTGCAAGCATCCTAGTGTTAGCTGCAGTACTTTGTCCTTAATGTACTAATACTATCCAATCCCTACTACAATAGACAAAATGAATGACACTCACCTTAATATGTTTATCCACCGCGCTAATGTGCAAATTTTCAAGCCTCAACTCTGTATGCGCAAGGCCATGGCTGTGCACATAGTTCACCTGAGAGAAAGAGAGTCAAGGATCAATCAACAAATAGAGAAAAACTAGTTATCTAGTACCTGTTCAGATAAGAATTGACACACACAGCACATACTCCAATCAAGAGATCCCTCATTAAAATTCGGATTAGCCGCAGTTGCCGAGAAATAGCTGGCCCTCCTATAGTATCATCCCCCACCCTTCTAACAGACTCCTGATCTAGGGAAAGAGTAGCTTCTAGAGTTGGAAGCCAGTCAGATCGTTGAAGCCAGTGTCTCAATGAAGCACTTCCATGATGCTGAGAGAACAAACCAAGGTCCTCAAAAATGTCAACTATATGAAAGTCTAAAATAATACACAAAGAAGAAAACTCATTCTGTTATTTAAACAGGTGCATAGTACTTGTATTTAGTTATTTCTCAGGCACCTAAGTGAACAAGCATCAAAACTAGAAAGTACTCAGAAATTTGAGACTAAGCTAGTATATTTATCTTCATTATGTTATCAAGTCGAAGAATAGTCCCTTAAAAATAAACAATGAGCTTAACGTAGAAATCAGCATACCCCATGGACTAGGGTGAATGAACTCTTCTCCTCTATCATGGATGAGCAGATATACCCATGAACTTGCATAGAGTACGAATGATACATGAGCTTACGACGTGCCAGTCTCTTCAACACCTAGAACACATGGACTATCAATAATCAATGGACAAATCACTAGGCATTTCCAGAACTGATAAACAAGTTAAAAAAGCAATAGCTACGTGCAATATACCTCTATTGCACGATGTCCTCTCCGCTTGGCTCGAGGACTTATAAGTTGTCTAAGTACAACTCTGGTCTTATACAATGGACTGCAGTTATTGTTGAAACCAAGAAATGATGAGTTTTACTGTAATTCAGTCTTCTACTCAAAATTGTACCTCAAGGAAACCACTTACCTATGAGGATCATTCACCATTGCTTCAAACACCATTTCATCTCCCTGCCACAAACAAAGCACAAAATACAACCCAATATTAAGCATCAACCAGCTACGACATTATACTTCAACACGAAAACGTTTTCACTGTTCTAATAGAATAATCAAGGAGATTCCATTACCCTGCCACCAAGGCCAATGCTGACACGATTCCGTATCTTAAAATCTGAGATTTCGAACTTCGTTACATGACTGAACTCATCCTCTAGGGAATCACTGCTACTTAAGGTTGCTGCATTCTCCTCCGATTCTAACGGAGACATAGTATTAGGCAATGAACAATTCACTTCCAACCTTTTCCTCTGAATCGGAAAGTTCGTTCTCCCAATCATAGGCCATAGTTTAAGACTAGTCGACGAATTAATAAAACTGACGCAACGTCCTTCAACATATTCCATTTTTGGAGTTGAATATACTCCGATAGCCGCCATTTTACGTCGAATTCTCCACGATCAAAGAGATGCATAAACAATTCTCATCACAAAACTGCAAAATAACAAACAAAACAGAAAATTAGGTAAAAATGAAGAAAATTAGAAACGAATCAAATTAAATTGAGCTGATGCAACTGTGTTGGATCGTATTCATAGATTCAACTAGAATCATCTCAAAATTTAAAAAATTACCAAACCTAGCAAACAAAATAGAAAAAAAAAGAAGAAGTTAGGTTTTGACTTACCAGTTATAGAGAGAGAAGAAGGAGAAAAGCTTAGAGAAGTGAATAAAGGAGAGGGAAATATTGTGTACATAAATAGTAAGAGAAGAAAACGAAGCTTGTGAGAGTGGCGTGTAAGACTTAAGTTTGAGGCGTTTCGACACGAGTCTACCGAGTGTCTACGTTCGCCTATCCAAATATCTACTACTACTAGCATACATCAAAATGTTGAGTTCTAATAAGTTTCATTTTACGTCATATCATTTGACTATGAGCATAAACTCCTAGTTTATAGAAATTAAATAAATTAGATTGAGGATTTAAATATAACCCTAAGAAATAGGAGTGTGTAAGAAGGAGAATAAGACAGTTTTTGTAAGGAATACTTGATTATTGACTTCTGATACAAGTGAATGTTTTATCTGTCACTGTGGAGTGTGGAGTGTGTGGAAGGGGACTGAACTAAGGATTAGGGAAACAAGGTGGACGAACTTGTTCATTTTTGTAGATAAATGAGGGACTTAAATTGCAATTTCTGTAGTCAATCATAACATTTAATTTCAGAATCAAAATAAATAAATGTCTAATTATGTACACATACCAATTACCATCATCATATATATAACTAGGAAAAAATATTAGTAACAAAAATCAGTTTTAGCCCTAACTCTTGTTACATACAAACAAATATTTCTCATTTTCATCACAGAAAGTCTGTTCATCCGATCTAGAGAAATGGGTGGGATAGCTAGCCGACAGGCAGTCAAGTTACAGAATCAATTTTTCTTATCGAATTTGTAGCTTTCAGATATGGATGTAGCACAACTCACAACAAATCATACATCAACGATGAAGTTTTGCTATTTCTCTTGCACCCCTATCCCGTCCATGTTGTCAACCTTGTATGAAGTGGTAATTCCCACCAGTACAGGTACGAAGTAACTTTGCTTATGATTTTTTTTCTTTTTATTGTTGCTTGAATTCCTATGTCTCTTATTCAAACCACTAAGCGACGTTGTCAATGTTGGTCTGGTAACTCGTAACTTTTCTTGTTTTTTTTTTTTTGGAGGGGGAGGGGATAGGGGTTTAGGGTTTTTTTTTTATGGAGAAACTTGAAGTCGAGGGGAGGGGATGAGGATTGAAGATAGTACAGTGAAGAGAAATTAAAAAAAAAGGAATTTGCTTGAATCTTTTCTTTTGATTTTTTTCATTTTTGTTACTCTCCCACAAAATAAAGAGAGAAGGGGTTTACATATGTGTTTAACGGCAGAAGGAGGAAGAAAAAAAAAAACTATCTGCCTTGTCTGAATCTATACATAAAAACTCAGACCCAACTTTTGCCAATATTATTGAGACCCCAAATCATCTATGGAAAGAAATACCCTAGAAGAAACGTAACGCTAAAGATTACATAAATTCTATAGAATCACTAATTATAGCAAGCTGTGAGGTCAGGTATAGCATAGCAGAGCGCGTAATGGTTAGATCTTCTGGAGGTAAATTTTTTTATGGAAATGTGAAACCTAATTCATGAACTTTCTGCAGTTTGGGGCTTTACACAGGCAAGGAACCTTGAAATCCTCACATTCGTCTGGATCAAATAAGTAGTCGTACCTGTCAGTATTGCAGCCAAATGAAATATATCAGGGGCGGACTTACTAAATGTAGGCATTAATTTGTGTGAGCGTGTGAGTGCTGCATGCTTGTATGAGAGAGAGAGAGAGAGAGAGAAATACGTTAATTCATCACCAGCAGCCACATTTGCCTTTGCGATAAGTACAATCCGACTCTCATCAGCTCCTACACTCATGATCCGTGCATAGCAGTTTGGCATGCACTGTGAAAATAACAAAGCAAACCCACAAAAAGACTGTAAGAGGACTCATTGATTAAGGTAACTTGAGAATGAAAATACCGCATTCATTGATTTGCTAAATTTGCTGATCGCAGATAAATTATAGGACAAAATATGGCTTGAAAGGGGAACATAATTTCTAGCATTCTCAGGAGTCTTTGCCATGATAGGACATAGATAAATATTTGCTGTATATTGAAACATATTTATCAAATCTTCACTGATATCAGATTAGATTCAGATTACAAACAATCCTACTATAATCTTGTGGGGTTATGATCAATACTCAATTTCTTTCCCTGTTGAAACCATCAATGAGATTAATACCATTAAAGAAGTAACCACATAATGGGTTTGAAAATGACCTCCTTCAGTTTTAGAAGACGAATTGCACCTGTGTATTTTATTTTCTTTTACCTAATTTAGTTCACTAGCTTTTGCTTTTTCATTTGCAGGTTTTGATAACAAGGAGCAGCACAAAAGTCGATAACACACGAAAAGAACACGGAATACAAGATCACTTTCTCAAGAAAAAAGAAGAAGAATTAACAAGATCTACAGAGCATGATAGAAGGGAGAAGCACCATCAAATATATAATTCTAGTTTGATTCCACATATGAAGAGAAGAGTCGGGTACAATGAAAGATAAGTGATACTTACTGAATGGTTAATTAAACGTGCAATGTTTCCCTTATCAGTGGCATCAACCACAACTTCTTCACTAATCTTAAATAGCTGCACAAGATAATTCGGCGACATTAATTGGTGCTTGTGACAACATACAGGTTGGAGAGAGAGCACAAAGAAAGGAGTGAAAAGAACCTACATAGCAATCTTTTCCCTCAACACGATATCGTGCCTCCCTCAAATCTGCAACACTGCGTCTGACCTGCTCACCACGATACTCCAGAACCTGAAACAAGTAAATGTATGCTCCACTAAGTGACTTCTAGATTTGATGCTGAAGTAATTAGAAATACGAGCACTTCGGTTATTAACTGATTCTCGACACAACAAGATGATCTGTAGCATACTCAGGCAAGGAGGTACTACATCTCATTGGAAATGTTCACAGGTTATGACACAAAAATCACTGACTATCAAGAATAGCTCCTCATGATGAAAAGATATAGAACTCCATTTTCATACCATTACACAGACTGCCATTTACATCTTTTCCTAATATGATCAAAAGTATTGACTAGGGGTAACTAGTAACAACTACAAAAGATTTATATACCATCTCTCCTTCTGGGATATTTCTACGAGCAAACAAACCCCATCTATGT